>JASCZI010000923.1:1935-13984 GCA_036250425.1 Stylosanthes scabra | reverse complement strand
AATAAATTATATATTTTATCTCTGATATTTTCAAAAAAATTTAAAATTATTTTAAAAATTTTAAAAATTATCCCTAAATTAATTTCTATTCTACCCTTAATATTAAATTTTTTTATGATCACTTAGTCAATATTATTTTTCTAATTTTACCCCCTTCTTCCACCTGACCTTTTTGTTCCCCAACCTTCCCTTCCTAACTCAATCTTCTCTCCTAAATCAAATCAGTGGCTGGAAAATTATTATTATAGAGCTAATTCTACATCTTAGGGAATAAAATTTGAATAAAAGCAACTGATAATAAGTGAACTCTTTTTTTTTCATTCTTAATAAAAGTAGTGTCCACTAACTACATCATGGAATCAATGGCCATTCACTGTCAAAAAAAAAAAAAAAACAATGGCCATTCCAAAAATGATATTTGTTGATGAGGATGAATGACTAAAAATTTAGGTTTGCTATTAGTATCATTATTATTGTTATTTGTGAGAGCCATGACAGGTAGATGTTGTGTTGGTGATGGAATCGGAATTCTCCTTTGTTTTCTGCCCTTTATATTTTTCCCACACCACTGCGTAGAGACCAGCAACCACCACTACTTTTGCCCCATCTATACTGATAAACAAAGAGATTATAAATTATTAGCCTGGAAAATGAAAATCCGATGTATATTATTTGGTAGTACCTTCCGAAGTAAAGTGCCTCAGTTATTGTGGGCGCGGCAAGCACGGAGGCACGACGACCGAAGAGGCAATGACGCAGCAGGTTCACAGACCAGAGACGACTGGAGAGTTGACGACTTAGCAGTTTCACGGACCAGGGAGCAGCGCCAACAATTTTGATTCATCAGCGTAGCGGCAACGAGGTCTGACTAGCCCATAGAGCCAGATCTGACCATCGGAGTTGCTGCAGGTTCTGAGAAGTGAGAAAAGAGAGCTTTGCCGCTAGCGGATGCACCATCGAAGATCCATGCCTTTCCTGTATCTTTTTTTGGACATGCTCCATCCATAGTTTTTTTTTTTTATTGACTTGGATGGTTTCTTCTCATTTTTATTTTTGGATATGTATAGCTTCCTATTGTTTAATAGTCTCTGTTGTGCTTTTAAATGGATATGAAATATAAGTTCAAAAATGTGATATGACATGGCCTATTTTTATTATGGGCTATTAAAAGCCTAGAACTGAATTTACCTGATAACCTTTGATAGCAGGTTACCTTTAAAGAATGCTGCACTCCCTAATTTATCCGGAGTGCACTAGCTTTTGCCCTCAAACACCAACCACTTTAATTTATATTAATTAATACTTTTATTAGTTAGTAGTAGACCAATAATATCTTTAACTAGTAGTCCAATACTATACTTTTTAAGTTTTAATTATTATGTTAGTCTACTTAATTTTGTTAAATTTTTAATTAAATTTTTATATTCTTTTCTCAATTGAGTCACATAATATTTTCAAATATTATTGACAATGTGAACTATAAAATTATATAAAATAATGAGAAAAGTTTTGGTAGCCAATATTAGAGAGATAATAGAAAGTTAATATCATTTTTTTTCCTTTTTTTCTTTTACCACACACTATTTTCTTAATTACATTCATTAGCTCCCTATTGGTTTACTAATATTGGTTTTGTAACATTACTTTAATAACTAAACAAAATAATCAAAATAGTATTTTATCTTTTAAAAATTAAATTATTTTTATTTATTCTCGAAACACATAATAATAATTTATTAAAATATCAAATAAGAACAAATAGTTAATATTTTTAAATTAAATTTAATTTTAAGGTACTTATTGTATAAAAATTTTATACAATTATCTAATTTTATACGATTATTTAATATTTATATAATTTTTAAAATAATATTTTTTTCATAGTATCCTAATTCAATCGTTGTAGATCTAAACTCAATTTAAAAATTTATTATTAATCAATAAATTGCTACATTCACAAAGTAAGATTTAAATCTCATACCTACTTAAGCATAATAGAGAGCTAACCATTAAATCAACCACTCAATTTAATTTTTGAAATAACATGTTTAAAATTTAGTAGACGTAAGTATTTGATGAGTATAAAACTAAGTTCATAAGTAATAGCGCACGAGAAACATAAGCAATGAAGCATTGACTTAGGTCGGTCCCACTCGAATACAATTTGAGGGGGGATTAAGAGCAGGATGCAGCTATATATCTTGGTCAAACGTAAGACCAACATTCCACGTTGCAAGTTGCAAGTGCAGCTTCTTGCCATTTTCATTTCCACCCAACTTTCAAAACCAACGCGCACTCCCAAACTATACTTACACCCACTGTCCCACTGGCCACTGCCACAACACCGGTCAACTTTTCTCCCTCACTCCACCATTAACACGCACACATTAATAATTAATTATACAGCATTAAACGCGCATCTTACCATACTAAGCCTAATAAGCTTCCGAATATTCTATTCACATTTCCTCTCGTTCTAGGTTGACCCTTCCCCTGGCCTTGTATATATATATAACATACACGCAACCAAATTTATAAACCCAAACCATAACCGAATCGAATCGAATCATATCTTCTTCTCTTGCAAACAAAGAATCACTTAATTAAGGTAAATTAAAGAGCCGCTGCTTCGCTTCTTGAATTTCATTTCATCCATCGCCATTCATTCAGCAGTAGTAGTATTAATGGGGAATTACACATCATCATGCGTCTTCGTGGGTCCTTTGGCCAAGAACAACAACGGCGCCAAGGTAACCAGAGTCATCTTCCCCGGCGGCGAACTCAAGCAGTTCACAGATATCGTCAAGGCCGCCGAGCTCATGATGGACCACCCTAACTACTTCCTCACCAATTCTCGCTCCCTCCACGTCAACCGCAGGTTCTGCGCTCTCTCCGCCGATCACGATTTGGACTTGGGCAACCTCTACGTCTTTTTTCCCATGAGGAGGCTTAATTCTATCGTAACGCCCGCCGACGTCGCCGCTCTCTTTCTCACTGCCAAGTCCCCCGCCAGGCGGATATCCGCCGCACCAACTGCGCGTGTCCTGCCGGATGATGACGTGTCATCGGCAGTTCCAAGACTGAGTTTGGAAGGGGTGGATTCATTGTCGTCAGGGTTGAGTTACAGTAGGTCGAGGAAGCCAAGTTTGGAGACTATAAATGAAGAACCCGCCATTAATGGAGGCAAAAACATTTGGAGACACCTCACATTCAGAGACAGGACTCTAGTCCTACGCACAAAATCAAATTCAAAATTAGGTTATTAATTACTGATTAGATTAGATTAGATGGAGATATGGATTCTTTATTCATTAATATATACAAGCTAAGCAACAGCACTACTATATATTCAAGTACTAATTGAAATCTGTATGTACAAATTTTCATTAATTCTAGAATGAATGCAATTTTGCAAGTGATGATATACACATACATATACATATTGTGTATTTCAATATTTAATATACATTCTTGAATAATCCACTCAATTTATGTTATTTTTAATTAAAAGTTTCAATATAAAATGAGAATGAAGACGTGAGTCCGAGTCAATAAAAGGATGTTATTTACCGGCCGCCGAAGGAATCTTCTGGATATGGATGTATGTTAGGTGGAAAACGCCAAACTATGTGGACGCTTCTCACAAAATTTAAGGAGAAATAATGGCTACCATCAACATTATATTATGGAAATAATTAATTTTACTTAATATATATATAAAAAAAATTAATTTTATAAATATAATAAGAATTTAGATAAAGACACATAATAAACTTATCATTAATAGAAAATTTTAAATTCTTTCGTTTAATAAATATAAAATAAATTAAAAAATTAGGAAGCCAACATATTATCATCAATAGGGAGCCAATATGAGTTACGGATGACAACTCATATAAATTTTGAATAATAACTTAATCATTAATATATGAGTTATGAATGATAATTCATATAAAGTTTAGATGATAACTTAATTATTTGCTCCCTAATGGGTTCTGGTTCCATAGCATTGTTCAAAATAGATATTGTTAAGTGAGGAACCCAGAAGCCTGCTTCCTGATGAGCCCAAAGCGTAACCTCCGTAAGCCTCCGCTGGAACGGGTTGGGGGTGTACCTGCAAAGCACTCCGATGCCTAAGTCAGTAAGAGTTTTAGCAGGTGGTAAATGGTAGAAATTGGGTAAGTATCTGATACATGTTTCGATGGCCTTACGCTTATACTTATAGGATGTCTTCCACTGACGGTTACAAGCTGTATGGAGTCATGGGCGATTTATTAGGCCACATGGGTAAACTGCCCCCATGAGTGGTGTGAGTTGCCTTTCCGAAGATGTAACCTCCTCTGACGCTGCCCCAAGTCGGGATCGCTTTCCTGATGGGGTTCGAGGTCGAGATACGTCGGAAGTCGGCACAACTCCTCCATATTGCGTATAGGTCGGTGTATACGTTGTGAGAGCTCCACACAAGTCGGGATTCTGCAGACGCAGGTAGTACAATGTGGGTTGCCCATTATGAGTTGGGCCTCCAGTTTTGGGCCTAATAAGCTGGTATGAACAGATATATTGTAAACTTAAATTTTACATATTTTTAATAAAAAACTTTCTAATTTGTAATATTAACATCTCTTTTAGAACATAAAATAGATAAATTCATATAAGAATAGAGAATTAAATGTATGTATAACCTTTTTTTCAACATTCAAATTAAATTCTAATTATCTAATTGTGTTATCGTGTATGTTAATATAATTGTTTAGTTTAACAATTTGATATTTTGAAAATTTTTAAAATATATTAATTATCGGTGCATTATTATTGCTAGACTAGCTAGATATAAGTGCATGGCAGGTTAATACAGTCCACACTGCATGATATTCAGACACTATTCAAAACTATGACAATATAATTAATTATTTAATATATATATTAGGGTTTTAACCATCTAGCTAACTAATAAAAATTCAGCAAATATTAACTAGTAACTTAAAAAAAATATATGGGGCAAATAAAATATAGATCAATTAGAGCAAACAAAACCCTAATACATCTCTTCCCATAGAAACCCCAGCCTCTCTCTCTCTTACTTCCTCCCTCCACTACCCCGCCATTGTGCTACTACTATGCTGCCCTCGCCTCTCACCACACCACCTTCATCAGCACTCTTCTTCATGTGTCGCCGCCTCTTCTTCTTTTTCTTGTTCGTCCGCGATCTCCTCTCCTTTCCTTCCTTCCTCCACCGCAACTTCTTCGCGCCGCCGCCACTTCTTCCACCTCAACGTCCGACTCCGACAAAGCTTCCATAGCAGTGGCAAGGCAGAGAACAACACCAATCTATGTGTTAGCGACTTGGCGTCCTATGCAACTAGCCGCATCTTGCTCTTTTTCTTCGTGCGATCCTGACCGGTGTTGCCGCTCCTTCGTGCATCCTAGTCTTCTTCTTCTTCGTTGTCGTCACCGTGTGTCGTGCATCGTGCGTCCTTGTCTGATAGTAATAATGGTGGTGGTGGTGAGGTTAGGGTTAGACGGTGGTGGTGGTGGGGTTAGGTGGTGATGGTGAGGTTAGAGTTAGGCAGTGATAGTGGTGATGAGGTTACGGATGATAATTGTATTATATTTTGGATAATAATTTGAGTCTGTTTTGGATAATAACTTAAATCAGTTACGGATGATAATTGTGTGGGTGAGGGTTTAAAATTTTGAATGATAATTGTATTCTATTTCGGATGATAATTTTTTTAATTTTTTATGATAACTTATAGTTGGACTTATGAGCTCCCTAATGAATCCTTAATATTAGTTTCGTAGCACTATTCTAACTTAAATTAAATATTCTATTTTTGCAAAATATTTAGTAACCAATGAATTTTCAGCAAAGAAAAACAACCAATTATTTTCCTTTCTTGTGTATAATTAATATGGAAAAGTATAGGTAATCAATAATTTTTTAACCAACAAATAAGCCAACAAAAAATAGAACATCCAAAACTACTGTTAATAGAACATCCACAATGAAAGATATAGAACATCTGAAATCTAAAACAACCTCAGTCAACTTTATATTTTTTTAGAAATAGAACATCCGAAACTTAAAAACAGAACATCCGAAACTTAAAGAAATAGAACATTCAATTTAAATTATTGACTGATGTTGACTGAATTTTTATTGGTTACCTAGCATGATTGAATTAATATATGTTATAGTGCTTTCCCCCAATTCCTCTCACACGCACTCTCTCTTGCAATCCATATACATTATTCTCACGTTTAATGTATAATGGCATATATAATCAAAACGGCATATCAATTTGATTAATTTTTCAAAATGGCATATTTCTCTTTTTTTATTATATAATCATAGCAATTTATTAGTTTGATTCATAGAATATATTATCATTATTGCACAATTTTTTCTTTTTATAAATCTAATAGCACTCTCACTTCGGAGATGAAAAAACACAAATTATAATTTCTAAATATCTTTTCTAAGTTTTGTTCTTTCTTTTTTATATATATATTCTGTAATTTATATTTTTTTGTGTATTTGAAATTCATCTTCATTAATATTTCTTATTTTTATTGTTTCTTATTTTTATTTAAATATTTTAGGAATAAGTTTAGGTATCCTTTCTTCACATTTTTCCAAATGGCTTTCTGTAATATGTTTTTATTGTGATTTCTTTTTTTTTTAATTGTTTCAGACTATGTGTTTTAGGCAAATATTTGATAACCATAGGTAATCATAACTTTTTTATTTTAGTTTTTGTTTTTATTCATTAATTATTATTAAATTAAATACATAATATTAAATGTTATAAATATATAATTACGAATATTATTTGCATAAAATTTTAGATGTTAAATTAAATAAAATAATTTTGAATTATAGATATTATAAATATAAAATTATAAATATTATTTGTATAAAATTATAAATATTATTCGTATGTTACTTTCTCTCCTAATTATAGATGTCAAATAAAAATATTAATTTTGAATTATAGATATTATTTACATAGTAATTATTCTTATTATTTTTTTATTTTTGTGTTACTGATTTATTTTTAATTGAAACGATTTGATTGAGAATGTTTGGGAATCGGGATATTCTCGAAAGTCTCATAGAAAGAAATTAATTGATAAGGGGAGTTACAAATTCTGACTATTAAATGTGAAGGATAATGTTAATCATGCACTACAATTGAGAGTATAATTTGATGCTATTGTCTTATTATTGACTATGATATATTGATTACATAGCACATCGTTTTTTTTTTTTTTAGGTTTATGATGTTTTATTTTTAAAAAAATAGTTGATTGGTAGCTTAGTTTTAAATTTTGGATATTTTATAATTTTTATTATGGATATTTTGTAAACAGTAGTTATATATGTTTTATTTTTTATTGATTATTCATTGATTAATAATTTTTACTATATTTTTTTTTACTTTAGACACTATACATACTCAAAATTCATTTTTATTAATTATAGGTTGACTAGTCAACACTAAAGTATATTTTTTTTTACTACACTAAAATGTATTATGAAGTGTAAGTTAAATCAACAATTTTATTTGTATACTAAAATCAATCATTAAAATTAACTATCAGTGTATAATACACATTAAAATATAAAACACACACTAAAAATGAGTTAAACAATATATATATTTTATATTTCAATATATATTATACATGGTGATTGAATTTGATAGCTGATTTTAATATACACCTAACATAACTCAATTTTAATAACCGTTTGGTAAATAATAAGAAAAGTTATTATTAGGTGCTCTCTTGGCAAATGTAAAGATTTATTCTTTTAATTAATTTATATTACATACTTTAAAATAATTTTATTATAAATATTAGAGTAAACATTTAATTTAGTTATTGACTATTTTTAATTTGGACAAACCCATTTCTAATGATTCGAAAATCACAATCCAACTTCTAACTATTTAAAAATTAGGATAAATAAGGTTGATAAATCAGTTTTAAGGATTTATTTATCCCAATTTTTAAATGAATGGAGCCGGATTAAAATTTTCAAATCTTCAGGAGTAAACTTATCCAAATTAAAAATATTAGGAATTGAATTTGGTATTTACTCTAAATATTATTAATAACTTATGGTTCAAATAATTAATACGTTTTTATTTGCTTCCACAATACCTAATAATGTTTGAAATAACAATGTAATTTCTACGATGCACTTGATGAGATTGAGAGGCATGTATTGTTTTGTGGTGAAGCAGTTCAGCAAACATGCATGAATATAATGATAGTGAATCTCAACCGAGCATTACGCTCCAATTATCCTTTGGAAAGTTCTGGCGTTATTTATGACCAAACTTATGGCGAGTAAATGCATTTAAAGTTTTCATGGTCATGTGCATATAATTCTCTGGACCAATTGGTGGATCAGAGAATTTTATTCTATATGTTTGTATCAACTATCAGTATCAACTACTTCTCTGCAGGGGGTTGCTTGATTAGTTATCATTATAAATAAAAAACAGCAGTCATCTTTGTGTTATCTACACTTGCTGTTTATTTTGATGGTCTATCTTCTGATTCATCTGTGCAGATATCATATTATTAAATAATAATTTAAAAAGAATACAAATAATTAATCGACTAAAACACATTTTGAATGCATAATTTCTACATGTTACTGATAATCTTAACACCGGAGTTTGAATAATAGAGACCGATCTTTTTCATTAGAGACCGATCTTTTTCATTAGAGACCGATGACTATATTGTTAGGTCAAAAATGAAGAATTTACAAGAGATATATTAACTAGTTTATGTTGTTTGTACTTTTATATCAGCTATCAAAATTAAAAATTAGTGTATAATATATATTAAAATATAATACTAGTAATTAATTTGGTAGCTGATTTTAATATACATCTAACATTGCTCATTGTTAATTAATCTAATATTTTAACCAACCATGATACTTTTTTCATCTTATATTCTTTTATCTATTTTTTTTAAATGATATAACAATTCACGTGATATATATATATATATATATATAACAGTATTTATATTCCTAGCTTTTAAAATGAATAGACTATATCTAAGGAATTTTAAGCAAGGTAGATTAGTTTTATTTTAAAATTATTTATTCTTTAGTCTCCAACTTAATTTTTATTTTTTAAGTTAGATCAGTTCTTAAAACACTTTATCTATAATAAGATAATCAAACCACTTTGAAAATAAATATGCATAACAAAAGAATAAGGATCGAAAGAAGAATAATTTTAGTTGAAAATTAAGTATCCAATTTATAATTTTTGGGAATCAAAATAAATAGGTATATGAACATTTTGCTTTTTCAATTCCATTGTTAGGTACAAAATTATTGTCTAGGTTTATGTTATAAGAGTTGTGCTATGTACACACTAAAATCAGCCACTATTTTCAGCCACCACATTTTATAGGTATATAAATAAATATTCAAAATTAAAAGAAGGATTTCACTCTCAGAGGAAATAGCACGCGCTTCTTCTATCATATCCATGTTCGCACGCGCATCATGAGCTCACTTTAGTGCACTTAGCTTCTTCTTTCTAACTTCAAGCTAAATTTTGTTTTGTGTAATCAAATAAAATTTTCGTTCAGTTGTTCAATGGTGAAAATAGATATGAGTGTGGTAAGGAACCTAAACCCATCAAGGTTCTAAACTAATGATGACGTCAATATGGAAGCCACTTATACTCTCAACGAGGTTGGTGATTATTGGATTTTTTTTCATTGATAATGATTATTATATGTTATTATTGGCCAACACAGTAGGCAAAAAAGACAAGTTAATTCTTGTTTTTTTTTTTTTTTTACATTTTCATGTCAAAATTGTTATTTTTCACGAATGTTTAAATTTTCTTGAATTGTGTTTCTTTGTAAATTGCATAGTAACAGAAATAAAATTCTTGTGGTTAGATTTGTGTGATTTATGAGATTTAATATCATCTTAAATATGAATAATTAAATTATTAAATTATAATAATCAAACACTTAAATATAGATAATCAAACTGTAAAATTATAATAATCAAACACAATAATTAAATTATTAAATTATAATAAAATATTTCAATATAGATAATCAAATTATTAAGTTATAACAAGTTAATAATCAAACACTTAAATATGAATAATCAAACTATTGGATATAATAAAGCATTTAAATATAGATAATCAAACTGTAAAGTTATAATAATTAAATTGTTAAATTATAATAAAATATTTAAATATAGATAATCAAATTATTAAATTATAATAAGTTAATAATCAAACATTTAAATATGAATAACCAAACTATTGAGTTATAATAAAGCATTTAAATATAGATAATCAAACTGTAAAGTTATAATAATTAAATTGTTAAATTATAATAAAATATAGATAATCAAATTATTAAGTTATAATAAGTTAACAATCAAACACTAAATATAAATAATCAAACTATTAAGTTAAAATAAAGCCTTTAAATATGAATAATCAAACTATTAAATTATAATAATTAAATACTTAAATATAAAGACACAAAAAAAAATACTTAAATATAAATAATCAAATTTTAAAGTTATACTAATCAAACACTTAAACATGAATAATCAAATAATTTAGTTATAATTAAGTATTTAAATATGGGTAATCAAATATATAATTTATAATAATTAAATACTTAAACATGAATAATTAGAAATAAAAAATAATCAAACTGCTAAGTCTAATAATCAAATACTTGACGAGTATTATATATATTTTTCTTATTTTATAAATTAATTTTACGGAACAAAACAAGAAAAAAGTTGAATGTATTATGGAATAGAAAGAAAAAAGTACAATAATGTAGTTAAATATTAAACTTAACAATTAATTCAGTGGCTTGATTAAAAAAATAAAGAGAAGAGAAGATAGAAGAATCCTTATTATAAGTTTGTTTTTTTCCGGAGAGAGAAAGAGAGCAGAAAGGAAAATATGCACGCAGTGAACAAAATGCGCGTAAGTGTAGTTGGGGTTAAGCATTTTTGTTCAGGCGCGTGAATAATTTGTCAGAGGCTGAAACATAATTGTATTTGTGTATGTATAATAATACAAAATACGTAGTGATTGATTTTGGTGGCTGATTTTAGTATGCAAATAGAATTATTGATGTTGTAAATAGTCAAGGATTAGATTCTAAACTTTTTGTTTTCTCCTTTAGGCTTTTTTTTTGAAATAAAATAAAAAAAAATATTATTTCCTGAAAAAAATTAGTAAAACTTTATTTCTTGAAATTTTTTTTTTTTTGGAAATTCAAAGGAAATCGGCGTAGGTTACACCGATTTTGGTGTAAACAAAAAAAATTGTTAGGGAATCGGCGTAGCTCACGCCGATTCTTTGTAAAATAACAAATAATCGGCGTAACCTAAACCGATTCTGCCCCATTTCTTTTCCTATAAATAGCCGGCGTCCGTCCCCATCATTTCTTTATTCACTTCTCTCTCTTCCCACTACTTCTCACTCTAACACTCCCTCCACCCTCTTCACTCCACTCCACTCCACTCAACTCACATCATCATCACCATCACCATCAGGTAAAACTTTTTTACCACGTCTCTTTAATTTTATTTAATTTAATTGTTATTTATTATTTGTAGGTGAATTAATGTAGGTATATTATATGTAGAATTAAGATAGAATAATTAATTTAGTATATGTTAGAGTAGGTATATATCCTAATTTAATGTATGTATAGAATTAATTCAGAATATGTAAATGTAAATTGTTAGGATAATTAATTTTATATTGATTTAAGTAGATTTAATTTTTAATTGAGATTTGTTTATTTATTTTATAATTAAATAAATTTGTTATTCATTGTATTATTTATTAGGTTATTTTAATTTTAAAAATTTTAAACATAACATTTAACTTTATTTTTTTAATTGATACTAATAGTTTTTGTTAGAATAAGTTAGAATGGATTAAATACTATGTTAAATTATTTTTATTTTTTTATTTTAATAGAATTCTTCACATTATAAATTTTTAAT
>JASCZI010000922.1:0-10593 GCA_036250425.1 Stylosanthes scabra | reverse complement strand
CAGACTCTATTAAGCAGCATATTCATAGCTTCAATCTGGACATTCAAGCTAAATGTGACAAAGGATGGTTCTGGAAAGGGAACTCTTCAAAAAGGTATACGGTGTCCGATGGCTACCATTGGTTAGCCAGTCGTAAGTATGGGTGGCCCTCATCTTGCAGATGGAAGTGGATTTGGCAACTTAAGGTCCCTGAGAAAATAAAATTTCTTCTATGGCAATGCTGTGTTGATGCAATTCCCACAGCTGTTTTCCGTGCTAGAGGAGGTTTATCAACTTCTGATGCATGTACAAGGTGCAATCTAGATTCAGAATCTTTAGCTCATTGCTTCTATTTTTGCCCAAAGGCTTTCCAGGTTTGGCAGTTCTACGAATTCACCCACTTTTATCTGACTCAGTGGAAGATCTCTTATTCTGGATTCATAAAAATTATAAAGAAAATCCAGCTATCTTTACAGCTGGAGTATGGTGGATATGGAGAGCCAGAAATAATGATATCTTCGGCGACGACGATCATTGGGATACAGCTAAAGTGGTGACACTCTGCAGACACAGTGCAAGGGAATTTAATGTCCTTCACTATAATCTTAGCTTCGCCTCCTCACCGACGGTTTGTTTAGACTGGAATCCACCTCCTATTTCTTTTGTCAAGATTAACTGTGATGCTAGTATACTGGCGAATGGTCACCTTGCAGGTTTTGGCTTCCTTATAAGAGATTTTAAAGGGACTTGGGTTATTGGCTGCTCTGGTCGCCTCAATGATACAAATATAGTGCGCTGTGAGCTCGTGGCCATTTGGCATGGACTTACTCTGGCTTGGAATCAAGGTTTTCGAAGTGTTATCTGTGAAACAGACTGTCTTGAAGCTCTTAATCTCATTCATCTGACGGACATTAGCCCAACAATTGATCACCATGATTTGTTATTGGACATTAAAGCACTCTCAAATAGAGATTGGACGATCCATGTTACTCTTATTCAGAGGTCGGCAAACAATGCGGCAAATCTATTGGCTAAGTGCGCTGCTAGAAACCAGGATGATTATTTCATTTGGAATCAACCGTCGAATGATCTTATGGGTCTTCTCCAGCAAGAACAATTTTTAGCTACCTTTTAGCTTATTTCTTGTTTTGTATTTCTTCTTTCATCACAAAAAAACTAATATAATTATAAAAAATTCTATCATAAAGACAATTAAGTGTCTTTTAATAAGGATATTATCATATTTAGAAGTTTCTCTCTCTTCTTTAATTGTACATCAGATTTTAATAACACATATCAACGATCAAGATTTAATATCGTCATTAGAAAACACTTTAGTATCTTCATCATAGAACTTCCCTATAATTATAGGATAAGGCTACATGGTAGGATTTGGCATTATTTCCCCTTATTACTCCACAGTCCCACATACTTAGCCAATCGTTAAGTGTAATTAATTTAAAGAATAATTTCCGACTTAGTTATAATGGATCAATAACAAAGGCGGTTCTTTGTTTTTAAAGAATTTTGAGCCCACTATTTTCATATCACCGAGGTCATGCCAATAGAAAAGAAAGATCACAGGACTCAAAATAAGAAGCTAATAGACAATAGTCATAATAGTTGCATGGTTCTTTAACAACTTCATAGCAATACTGCACTTATTAATTTGAAACATGATAGAATTCATACACACCACAATAACAACAACAACTAATAAGACGAGGGAATAGGATCTGCTGTTGATACACACAACTTAAAATCAGTGGCGGAGGGAAGAGGGGGCCAGCAATAAGGAGCCATAGTCCCTTCAAAATTTTTCAACATATAATTTTAAAAATATGAATAAGTTAATAAACAATATTATATAATCATTAAACTTTATTATTTTGACTAATATTTAATCAACAAACATATTTTGAAGTTAGCTATATTTTAAACTATACATTTTAAGAGAAATGTTAGCCTTGTTTTAGCTATCATTTAATCATCATATTCAATTTAAGGTGTTATTATATTATGTTAAACTATAATATAAAGATGTTGAGGGTTGATAATTAGAGTAATAACCAAAATATATTAAAATTAATGGTCATCAAACATTTTTCAAATTTTAAATACTAAATTATAAATTGTAAACTATAAATTCTAATAGTTTAAAAAAATAAAGAGTTGCCTAGTTAATATTAATTAAAAAATACTTTGTAATATTTCTGTAAGTTAATTATAATAAAAAAATTTAAGCTAAAAATAACGTAAAATCTTAGTTAAAAGATAGAGCATGTGGCATGTGCTGAGAAATCATATCGAGTAAATGAGTCTATCTTATAAACTGCTCACTTCTCCTTACTCTCACTTGAATTTCAGGAGGAAGCATATTGTCAAAAATGTGTAAACCAAAGGGGAGTTCTTGCCCTTTCCTTGCGACTAAAAACAACAAACTTCTCTTGTATTGCTTCTTCTCCTTCTTCCCTCTCATCTCCCAAACTTTCTTCCAATGCCATCAGATCACATAATTGCTGGCATTTCACGTAGGGACTAATGGATTCACATACTTAGAAAATGCAAAATTATTTATGAGAACCAAACTCAGATTCAAGCTTTAAAATAGCCAAAAAAGTTGAGAGTATTTACTTTGGTTCTTTAACTAGTTCATTTCAATGCATAATAATAGTTACATCACATCTAGCATAACATAGACGTAGCAATACTGTGCTTATTAATTTGAACCATGCATCATACATTTCAAACACACATACATAAACAACCAACCACTAACACCATGGAATCGGATCCCCTGTTCACACACAAACATCTCATTTTATTTATTTAAAGCACCAACACCTCAAAATTACCAAACTGTAATTATCCTTCTTAGATAGAAATGCTGTTGGGAATTCCTCTGAAGGTCAATCCTTCTTCACTTGAAGGATAAAGAAGAGTATAAGGCATCTGTGCTGGCCCATAACGGTTCCTCAGCCTCTCATCACTGTTCCTCTGAACCAGTTTCTGCTCAATCTCAACCAAATTCCTTCCAAACCTCTTGAAGGCTTCAATGGGTGCTGTGTCAGCAGTCCAGTTGTCACCATCAGCTCTCATTCCAAGGTACTGCTCATCAGAAGCATGCCTTGACAGCACTTCAATGATTGTGAGGTCAGTCAGTGTCTCCTCCTTCCCAGTAATTGTGTTCAAGAAAACCTTCTCTGGGTTCTTGGCAAGATCATCATACTCTTTGGTCCCTTTCTCAGGCATGAATTGCCTGCTGAGGGTTGGACGGTTCAGAATGTAACCGCCATAGGGATATTGTCCGAAATTAACAGCTGCATGAAGAGCTGAAGCGATCCATATGAGTGTGCTGCAAGTTTGAACCAACTCTGCACGAGTTTGCATCTTTGGCCACCATGTCTCGTTCTTCTTGTCGCCGTGACCCACCTCCACGAGCTCTTTCCAGAATGCTTGGAGCTCAGAGTCTTGAGCTATTGCAGCATCTGATTTGTAGTAGAAAGACACATACTCTTCAACCCATGACTTGATTGCACCCCATATCTCTAGTCCATCATTTGCATAAGGATAGTCTTCAATCAAAAGACGAACTCCATGTGGAGAAGATGAATCCTCAACTGCCACTCCTCTGAACACAAATATATTGTTTAAGTCATTTTCAATGTGTATTTTATATTTTAACATTGATTTAGTAGCTGAATTTTGATGTACAAATAGCAAAACTCAAGATTTAACAAAATCCAAAACAAGAGTTACCTCTTGAGAAGGTCATTGGGAAGTGCTTGCTCAGTTAATTTCCAATCCTTATATACAACAGCAGACATCTCCAAAGAATAACCACCCCACAAGAATGTTGATTCAATGATACCCTCTGCATTAACCAGGACATTACGTGCCAGTGCATTTATGTTCATTGTGTCTCTGTAATGTGGGAGTAATAGCTTATAAATTGGGTGGACCACACTGAGCTGTCTGTTTGTTGCAATAATGAATGGCTCAACCACAGCATGAGTGTTTAGCCTGCCATACAGGAGAGTCAAAAATGAGTATTAACCTTAATATAATTAGATTTTTCTATAAGAAACAATATTAATGAAAATGGCAAATACCAATGGCTGACAAGCTGGTGATAGCAGGAGTCATTTACAACAACATAAGCCTTGGCAAGTTGCCAAATGGAACCTTCAACGCCTTCCTTTGTTGGAGTGTAAACAGTACTGATAGGACCATAGCTATCTCCTTGAGGATTTGGCTTACTTAGCTCAATGGCCACTGGCTTCAGTGTTCCATCGTTTTGCAAGAATAGAATTGTTCTTGTAGCATAGGCCTTTGTGCTGGTTTGGTTAATTTTACTCAAATAGGGAAAGAGTGCTTCATGGTGGTCCAATATGAACAATTTGTTGTTGCTGATAGCCTGTTATTCAATCAATTGAATTTAACATGAAAATTTGCATGAATGTTCGTTAGATAATAGTAAAATTGTGTTATATATTACCTCATCTACTGACACTCCACCCAAGCTTGCCTCCACTTGTTGTTTGGTGATTGTACTGGTATTATCGCCATATTTTGACTTATCTAACTTGCTTTGTGGTGGAAATTCCTACATTTAATTTTATATAGAATGTTATTAATTAATAGCAAATTTAACTTGAAAGTGTTTTAATTAATATATATATTGAATTTACCTTAAGTACTTTAATGACGTGTGGATTAAGGCCAGCAATCATCTCTCTGGCAAATTCTTCGTCACTCATCCATGCAGATTTATCAACTGGCAGGTTCAAATAAAATTATTTTAAACAATTCAGTACCGTTTTATAAAATTATAAATTGTAACTAGTGTGCTTAGGATAATATACCTTTAATTATTAAAGGTTCTGGAAATTTAAGGGCTTGCTCCCCATCAGTTCTAAAGAGCTCCTTGAACAATGGAATGGGGCTAAGATCACTGAGTATGTTGGTAGGCAACTTAACTCCACCAGTGTAAAGTCCACGCACATCTTCAAAGCTGTTGAATTCAGACTGGTTGAATAATGGAAGTGCAGATTGCAATTGAGGTATCACATTTTGGGATGCTGATTTCAGAATGTAAACAAGAAAATCTGAAGACTTCAAGTGACCAAATGCTTCATCTCTTGGAAGGTATACTTGGTCGCTCCGGCTCTCACTCTTGGGATCTGTGTGCTCCGGGAGAGTGTTTTTTGGTTATTACTTTTGGCTTTTACAATAACTAAAATTTTGATTGAATCTTGAGTTGGAAATAATAAACCAAGTGACATCGATATAAGTAAATAGAAACTTTAAAAGAAGACTAATTAAAGTGTGTCATTTATATAATATATTAAATATAGATTTAAAAAATATTTAGAATAATTAGAAATAAAATAAAATATAAAATAAATTGACACTATATATTGGACGGACTAATGATCATATTCATATGACTTCAATTTTTTTAATAAAAAAAGTTAGGTGGCCAGTGATTTTAAATTTTTAATTTATTTTAATATCATATTTTTAATTAATACATTTGAATATTAATGGCTAACTGCTGGCAAAAAAAAATATACTGAATATCTTGGTTTTTTTTTTTAAATGCCACTGCTCCAGCATAAATTTTTACATTGTATTTTGTAGGAATTTGTAAGAAAAATAAATGATATTATGAAAATAGAGGTGACAAAAATTTTAAAAATACCTTTCTTGGATGGTTTTCTGCCGGTCCTTCCCCTTCGTGGGTAAGGCAAGTCGGGGTTTCCTCCAAGAACTGGACGAGCCAATTTAGGATTACTGTCTGGGCTACCCAAGTCATTGTAGACATCATAGTCATAGATCCTTTCATGCTCTTTGCGTTCTCCTGTCCCATCTCCTCTTAAAACAATCAATTCCTCTTCTCTGTACTTCTTCAGTGGATCAGGCATATCACTTGGAAGATATGTCTACATTTAAATGTTCAACACACTTTATCATTTATCCATTTCGAAGTGACAACATAGAGAAAAGTTTATGTGAAGGTATATAAGAGTAGTGATCACTGATAAGGGTTTTTATATGGTACCTTGTTGGCGAAGAAAATGCGATCAGATTTGTAGAGTTTGGAGTTATAGACCCATGAATTGCAAGGGAAATGGATGGTGCCCTGATTGGGAACATCTTCAAGAGTCAAACTCACAAGATAGAATTCAACTTGCATGAAATTCTCAATATAGAATGCTCCTGGTACTCCCATGTCAGTGTCCCATTCAAAGTGGATATCAAATGCAGATTGCCCTGCTCCCAGTGTTGGCAATGAAGTAATCACACCTTCCAGGAACGTTTGCTTTCCCACTTTCCCTTTGCCACTTGCTGCATTTGCATCAGTACATTTGGGTTATGATTTGGATTTTGTTTTGGCATTTAATTTTGATATACGGAGATGCTATAAGAGTTTTACAATGTTCTCTAATCAAAATAATGTGTTTAGATATCTTTTGAAATAAAAAATGTTATAGAAAGAAAAAGTAAAATAAAAATATATATAAGAGAAAATGTTAAAGTGGGTTCAAATTCTTATTGTTTTCTATAAATTCTTTCTAATAATTTTTACTGAAAAGTTTTGACTGGAAAAAAATTTGTTTAGTAACTTAAGAGAGTAATAATGTTCAACAACTTATATATTGGAAAACATTAGCTTAGAGTAACAAGTTAAAGAAAAAGCCTAAATAGTAAATATTTATTTGGATAATATTAGTTAATGAGGGCTTTTTTCTTACTCTCTTTAATGGATGGCTTATGTTTTTTTTTTTTTCTCTCTTAACCAATAAAAAATTAGTCAATATAACTTAAATTAAATATTTTATTTTTTTAGATTTTGGATGTTCTGTTTTTAAAAAATACAAAGTTAGCTTATTATTGGTTGTTTTAGGTTTTAGATATTCTATAACTTTTATTGTATATGTTCTATAAACAGTGGTTATGAATATTTTATTTTTTCTTAGCTAATTTGTTAGGTTGAAAAAATATTTGTTATTTATATTTTTTTTATACTAATTGTCTATATAAAAATTTTTTACACCGATAATACACAAAAATTAAATTCTATTCTAGAACATAAAAACAAAAGTATTTTTTAGTACTTAAATTTCAAAATGTTTTGTCAAATATTTTTTATTCATGAGTGTTTGGACTATTATACCAATATATTTCGTCTTTTCCTTAATTAAATTATAACCTAATAACTTTTTATAGATTAAATTTATAAAAGTTGACAGGACTTTTAGTATGAAAAAAAAAAAAAATTTGAGTACTACTGAGTAGCTTTAGTCAGCAAAAACAAAGAAAAGCACTACTGATGATCAACTACTAATATTGAATTGGTGATGAGAGAAAGAAGTTACTTACAATCAGCACTGGTGGCACTGATCAACTTAAGTGCCACAGATCGACCCACGAAAGCAGTGAGGGTATCAACTGTGGTACCAATGGCACCACCAATCAAACCAATCCCACTACTAATGACCCCTCCTACACTCTTGGCACCAGTGATTTCATTGATATCCAACACATTCTTTCTCATCAACACCACCGTCCCCTTCAGTTTGTGGCCCCTGTTAACGAGATTTGCGACCCCGGAAAACATCTTTGCTTGCTTCTTTTAATGTTGTTTGCAAAATTAGATTGTGTGTGTGGCTTGTGGAGAACTCAAGCCACAGAGTTGAGTATTTATAATAATGCACAGGGGGTCAAGGGGGCGACGCAACTTATGCAATAATGTGTTAAACAATATTAATTATTAATTTTTTTTTTTTACATACTAAATGATTCATAATTGATAATTAATTAATTATCCACGTGAGAAACGCGAGTGAACACGGGTTCACCCTTTCATTGGTGATCTGATTAAAGATATGGATTGGTATGTGTCTTACACTTGAGTTTTACTTTATTGTGTAAATATTTAATCCTTTACCTCTTTTAATTTGGAGAATGCCATTCTTAATGATTTGAAAACTCCAATTTAATTTTTAATTATTTAAAAATTTGAACAAATAGGCCTTTAAAATTAATTTATGAGATAAAGATTTAGAATTAATAAACCAATTTTAAAGATTATTTGTCCCAATTTTTAAATGATTGAGTGTTAAATTAAAGTTTTCGAATCAATAAAAATAACGTTGTCTAAATTAAAAATGATAAAGTACAGCATTAGATGTTTACTCTACTTTATTGGATAGTATTCTTATGGGTGACAATTTGATTTGTAGGAAGGGAAAAAATAATATAAAAAAAATAATAAGATTTTTTATTAATATATTTAGATATTTAAAGTTATTTAAAATATATTAGTCAAATTTTTATTATACATATACTTTTCATTATTGTGATAATATTTAATAATGTGAATATTTTTACACAATAATAAAATAATTTAACTATGGGACAAACACCTTATTTGTTATGGAAATATTTATACATTCATACATATATTTGTTAGTATTTTTTAAGATGTAATGGGACAATTGACCCACAACCATACACTTGCATCCGTCCTGATGATGAGAGATATAACACAAAAATTTGCTCACCAAAACATGTTAATATTTTGATCCAGAAAGTGATATAGTATTGTGTTTTACAATTTAAATTTTAACTAAAAGATTGCTACATGTATGTATTAATAAAAAAATATTAAATAATATTTTCATTTGAAAATAAAAGATTAATGTCTAATTAGACATTCATTCTTTCTTTCAGTATTTTGTGGCATGCCTATAATAGTTGTATTTTTATACAGATGTAAAGCTGGTGTCTACTAAAAAAATGTGTGGATAACATTATTCTTATTTTTTTAGTATATTGATATGTTAATATTTAATTTTAGATTTTAACTAGAGAACCAAATTTTTTAGCCAATATCAATCCATTTTTTTGAAATGACCTTTTTATCCCAAATTTAAAATCTTAAATCTTAAATTATAAATTCCAAATTATCTACCTTAAATTTTAAATCTTAAATCTCTTTAAAAAAACAAAAGTTAAACAAATAAATTTACAATACAAATAACTTGCATTAATTAATTAAAAATTAATTTTGTTTATTTAATCTAAATTTAATAATTTAATATCTCAGTGTAAATCTAAGAAAGCAAAATTAAATCATTGATGCATTGGCCTCAACAAGTTTACACCCCAAACACCAAAACTCTTGATGTTCAAAGCAAGTAAATGTGTATTTGGAGAAACAAGCAGCCAAATATACACTAAGCTTTCATAACTTGGCCGTTTATAGAAATAGTTACACATTTCTGAAAATAGCCAACTATAATATCATGAATTTACTCGAGTACACCCAAGTTAACATGAATGAACATGTGAACTCAATTTACTAACATTAATTTGTCATCATTTGGTTTATTACGTAATGCATGTGTTTAAAGTAGTGGCTACTTTAGAAATATTTAAAATTTTGCATTAAAAAAGTAACGCTTTTTATTATTTAAAAACACTTTTTAAATTGGAATATAAAAATAAATTAAAAGTATTACAAAAAATTTTAAAAAAGGTGAATTTAATTTTAGCAACACTTTAATTTATTTGTTTGCATTTTACTACTCTTTTAAATTACTACTTCTATGCGTAAATAATGAACGAGGAACAAATTCGGTTTATCCGTCCAAAATCTAAAATAAAACTTGTAAAAAGTGTTGTCAAAAAGATAACACTTTTTATTAACTATATTGCGACACTTTTTTATCTTTTTAAATTGACAAATATTTTCAAATGCTAAAAATGCATTACCTAATGTTAGTGTTGCAAAAATTGTATGCCACCTTAACGTTGCTTTTTCCTTCAAATCATTACTTTTTCATAGTCACGCTTTAAAAGTGCGGCTATATAGAAATCTTCATAGGATGTTATTTTTTACATCTTTATTTGAGTAGTGCCATAAATATATATATGAATGGAATCTATAGTGTTTGTAGTAGTTATCCTAGCTATAAAAGTGTTATTAACATAAATCACACTTTCTTTTTCAACATTTTGATGACATTTTTCTTTTATTTTTTAAATTTAAAACTGTTGCTAAATAGTGAAAAACGTTACTTAACTTTAATTTTAATAACATTTCTTAAAGCACCGTGACAACCATAACACACACAATACCTATATCTATGGTGATTACATTTCAGTATAACTTTAGCAGCACACACTCAATTCACTTTAAGTGTTGCTAAAACTTTTGGTAACACTTTAAGTGTTGCACTAGTGGTTATACATCGTTGTTACTATAAAGATCACACTCTCTTATTATATTTCTACACTAATTTTCTTTTTAAATTAATGAATATTTTCAAAAAGTATTACCTTAATTTTAGTGTTTGCAAAATTGTATGTCATATATATATATGGGGAGGTCTTTGGTGAAGACACTAAAATGTCTTTTAGTGAGGATATTAAATCTTGAACGTTGATTTGTACTATTAAAATCTGATGTGTAATCAATATTATCATTATGAGAGAGAGAAACTTCTAAATATGATAATATCCTCACCAGAAGATATATATATATATATATATATATATATATATATATATATATATATATATATATATATATATATATATATA
>JASCZI010000921.1:0-12220 GCA_036250425.1 Stylosanthes scabra | reverse complement strand
GTACATCTATATGAGTTTAAGAGAATTTCTTGACCTTGAGAAAGACTAGAAATTAAATTAGAAAACTTAACCAATTTGATATCATAACAAAGAAGTTGAATGACATAATTATAAATATTTAATTCCATAATAAGGTGAAATCAATTGTCCTAGCATTCATTCATTTCTGATTCTTGTATCTTGAGTTAATTTCATCTTCATTCTAAAGCTTTTAATTTTCAAATAGAAGTTAAATTTTGTTAATTTCAGTAATTAACAATTTCTCGTGGGAACGATACTCTACTCAAACACTTTATTACTTGAACGACTAGTGCACTTGCTAAAAAGTGTGTGCGTCTAGCCCACGTCAACAAATAACAAAGAGAAAAGGGGAGAGTGGATCACCTTGTATTAAACCCCGAGATGGGTTGAAATAGCCATAGGGCTGGCCATTCACTAAGACTGAATATGACACTGAGGTGACACAATCTTTCATCCAAGCTATCCATTGACTGCAAAAACCCATTTTCTCCATAGTTTCCCAAACAAAGCACCATTCTACTATGTCATATGCCTTCCTCATGTCCAACTTCAATACTAGTTCTTGTACTCCATATCGCTTGTGTTTAAGAAAATGCATTAGCTCTTGTGCAATGAGAACATTGTCACTAATTAGTCTTCCTTTGATAAAAGCACTTTGATTCTCACAAATTAGATCACCTAAAATTCCTTGCATTCTATGAGAGTACTGTGATAAAAGCACTTTTAGGTGAGTTACTAATTAGTCTTTAATCAGAAAAGAGAGTTACTTTCACACGATGGATCTGTTTAAGAGAGTTACTAAAACGGTAAAACTTGTTTTTTTGCCATTCAACAAGTAAGTGTCTATGCCTCTTTAATTTGCTATGAAATTTGAACATTGGCGAGCCAGCATGATGGGATGCCCAAGTTTCATTTACAATGCTTAGAACCTCTTCATTCTCACACCATCTTTCCTGAAACCGGAATCATCGTTTAGGCTTGCTACTACTCTGATTCGAGATAAGAAGGATGGGTCTGCGATCATAACCCAAGTCATCAAGATGCAGAATAGTAGCCATAAGGTAAGCAAGACGAAATTGATGAGTAGCTAAGCACCTGTCTAGTTTTTCTTGAATGAAGTTCTCATTGTATTGACGATGCACCATGTAAACTTAATACCATAGAATCCCAGGTCCATTAAATCACCATCATTGATGAAATTATTGAATAGATTAATCAAGGACACTACTTTCATTCTAGCTCCTTCTTTCTCGTGATGAGCTTTGATAGAGTTGAAGTCTCCAATCACTAGAAAGTAGGTATCTGAGGGTTCTTTCAAATTCAGAATTGAGTGAAACTATACTTCTCTGCCTGCTTCTGTAGTATCCAAATAGACCCCCACAACTGTCCACTTGCATTGATTAGAGTGATCAATTCAATCAAAGAAGATCAAAAAAATCATTAGAACCTAGTATAGAAATATCATCAGCATTGTTCCAAGCTATAACCAATCCTCTAGATAGACCCCTCAGGTCAACAAAGTAAGTCTTCTTGAAACCAAGCTTCCAACATTGGTCATTCACCATCAAAGTAATGTTTTTGGTTTCACAAAGAAACATTACTTCAGGGGAACGGAATCTACAGATCCCTTGCATGTTGTGAATTGTCAGGGGATTCCCCATACCTCGACAATTCCACATCAACATATTCATTGATCCTTAGGTGCCCATTGTGGGGTGGCACCCTCTCCCTCTTTAGCAATAGTGGTTTCATCTAAGCATCTTTGTTTCTGAATCTGCTCTTAATTTCTTTCTTGTGCATTCCTTTTCACGCCTGAGATACTAATGAATTTCTTTCTGGCTCTTAGTTTTAGGGATACTTTTCTCATAGGACTTGGGGAACACGACTCAGCAGTATGAAAAACAAATGGGGCAGCAGCTAAATCATGACTTCCTTCTTTGTCAGTTAACAACTTATCCTTCAACGGCAGAGCTATAACATTTGTGGGAACAACATGAGTATTTGCAGGTCTGAGATCACTAACGACTTCTTCTTCTTGCCTCGGATTACATTTAGATTGAACTGATAAACTAGTTAGATCATTGATCAGATTGACAGGAATAGGTTTCCTCCTTTGTAATTGTTGAGAGGAATCCTGAGGTGCAGTGTTAGGATTAACATTTTCTTTCAGCAGATTCTCTCGTCTTCCACGCTGATCTGGGTGTAACCACTCTCCCCACCTTTTTTCCTTAACATCTCCGTTGATCGAGTCATCAATTTGAATGCTGCAATTCCTTACCTCATGGCCAATATGTCCACAATAGTGGCAAAAGCTACCAATTCGTTCATATTTAACATCCACTTGCATCATTATTTGATTAGGTCCTGTAATCTTAATAAACCTGCGCAAGGGCTTAGTAAAATTCAGGTTCACCCTAGCCATTACAATGTTGTTTTCCTTGCCTCTAACTTGAAACACATCAGCTTCAAGAACTTCATCGTAGGAAGAGCCCAGTTTACAGCCAAGTTCCTTTGTCTCATAGTGTTCCGGCAATCTCAGAATTGAATCCACAAAGGCACCTTAATGAAGTCTGCATCTCCAATAGGTTTGTCTTCTTCCCATCTTTTTAAATTCAATATGTAGTTTTTAAAAAGCCAAGGGGTTCTACGTTCAATTCTGATCATATATTTTCCATCTTTGAGAAAAACTGGAAGATATTCCCTCCACGATCAACAACCTTAAGTCCTTCCGGCTGTCGCCAAATTGAATTCAAGGCTAACTCAATTGTCCCTGCAGAGAAGGACCTATCTGCCAATAGCCTCCCAATGAGACTTCTAGCACATCTCGAAACACATACACAAATGACAGATTGATCCAACACAATGACAGATTCTTCCTCTGCATCTGGAGAGATAGAATTCTTTTCTTGGGGGACAGTAGGGGTAGTCATCTGTATTATCGAGAAGCAGAAAGTAAAGAGATCACAAGAATTGTGAAAATTAGGATTACTCCTAGGAAACACTAGCAGAGCACAGTCACAACCCTAAAAGGCACATTTTAATATTATACTTAAATTCGATATCTTGCTCGAAAGTTGTTGAAGATGTTAATCATAAACTAGACTCACTTAACGAGGGTGTTATTAGTTAGGGAAAATTACTATTATTGCCATAATGGTTTGATGCAAAAATCAAATTTGCCACAAATGTTATTTTTGTCTCAAAATTGTCTTATAAGTTTCAATTTCACATTAAAAATACCAAAATTCAATTGTGTTGACAAAAATACCCTTCCCCTTATAATAAATTATTAATTTATTATTATTATTATTATTATTATTATTATTATTATTATTATTATTATTATTATTATTATTATTATTATTATTATGAGAGTGACAAATTGAAGAGAGAGGCGAATGGTGAAAGAAAAAGAAGTGGGGAGGAAGGAGGGGACGACGCTTGCAAGGTTAGGGGCTGCTGACGCCGTCGTTGAGAAAGAGAGGCGAGGTGAGAGACACAGATCAAAGCAGAGGGGAGAGAGTGAGACGCGACGGAGAAGAGGAGGAGGGCTCCGTCACTGCTTTGCGTCGCCGAGCTTCTTCGCTGCCGCCGAAGTTTCCTCTGTCACCGTCACTGAGATGAGAAGAGGGAGAGAGAAGAGTTAAATGCGACACACGAGGAAGAAGGGAAGCTTCGCATCGTCGTGCCCCTAGCCGTCGCAGCATCTCCAGCGATAGAAGTAGTGAAACCAACGAAAGCCCCTTCTCTTCTCGGCGTTTTGAGCTTCAAGATGTAAAATTTCAGCTACCAATTCAATGCACACCAACTCCAAGTTTCAATTCTCATAGCCATAGATCACTGGCTGTTCTTTCAGGCCATGTTTGTTCTGTTTCATGTTTAGCACTTTGTGGTGAATTCATACTGAGTGCATCGCAAAGTAAAGACATCATAGAGTCGCAGCAACCGAATTTGAGGGTTTTTGCCAAATTCGGACAAGGCGGGAAAATTCAGAGCTTGGGGAATGATGATGCAATCAATGGGTTGGTAACATGTAGAAAAGGGATTGTGTATTCTGCTTCTGCAGATGGAAATATCAAAGCTTGGGGAATGGAGAAAGAAAGGGAAGGAGGAGGGAAGTTTAAGAAGAGTAATAACAAGATCTCACATTGTTTGAAAGGGGTTTTGGAGGGTCATAAAGATGTCTCATTGAATTCTGTGGTTGTTTCTGATTATGGGAAATGGGTGTATGGAGGTAGTTCTG
Organism: Stylosanthes scabra; assembly: GCA_036250425.1. NCBI lineage: Eukaryota > Viridiplantae > Streptophyta > Magnoliopsida > Fabales > Fabaceae > Stylosanthes > Stylosanthes scabra. The sequence continues at coordinate 7,956 of JASCZI010000921.1, read as the reverse complement.
ATGGTTATGTTATGGGGTGGGGATGTCCTATTGTTGGAAGTTTGTTTATGAGAGAAAGGCACATGAAATGGCTGTTTTGTGCATGTGCCTAATTGGTGAGTTTTTGTGCAGTGGTTCAGCAAATAAAAGCATTGGTATTTGGAGAAGAGAAGCCTTTGGTAAGCTTTGTAAAGTTGGTTCAATTAGTGGTCATGAAGGTCCAGTCAAGTGTTTGGAAGCTTCATCTTCTAATAGAATTAGTGGAGGCTTTTAAACCTCACATCTATCCTATTGTTGAAGACAATAAAAAGAAAAAAAAAAAAACAATAACACTTCGAAGGGTAAAACGATTAATATACTTTTTTTTAATAAAAAGTTCAAACATTTGCGATACTTTTGAGAAAAAAATATTTGTGACAAAATTGATTTTTACACATAACCTTTATAGCATAAAAAGTACTTTTTCCTATTAGTTACTAGATTTTTTTTATTTAGTTACTAGATTTTTGAGATTATGGACATATACACCGGCCTGAATGAATGAGATATGGGTAAGAGGTCTTTTAATATTCTCTTTTCTAATTATTGTAGCCATTAAAAATATATTCATACCAAATATAATAATTAGGGAAGGTCTTTGGTGAACACACCAAAAGTATCTTCCAATGAAGACATGACCCTTCTTCAAATCTTGACCGTCCCATTGTGTTAATTTGTTGGAGTTGTGGGGAGATTGAATAATGTTACTTGATATGCGCGTGAGAATTGAATTATGCGGTGATAAACATTGTTCTATTATGACACGAGTTTCTACATGAAAAGGTAATGATGCATTTAATTAATACTGCTAATACTAGTCACAAAATTATTTAATTTGCTAGCGATGGTTTTTAATTTGAATTTAATTTTCATGCACGTGTAAAAGAGTTTTACATATACATTTAATTAAATGTTATCACATCATTAAAAGCAATTAATTTTCAAACCCATTATTTTTAAAGCCATATAAATGCATGAATCTGATTGGATGACTGTGTAAAATTTTTTACACCGTCAGTGTATCAAAATTAAACTTTTTTAATTTTATATTATTTTTTAAAATTATTGGACAAATTTTTTTTTTGATGGGTGGACTTTGCAACGAAACCAATTATAGGCTTTTTAATTTTTTTCAAATAAAAAAATATCAACAATTTGTACATATGAAAAATAATACTTATTTTTGTGAAAAAAGAAAAACAATATTGTTTAATTTCTTATCAACAATTAGTACATATGAAAAATAAGGCAAATTTTTTGGTGCCACCTAAAAAAAAGTGGCATCATGCAACATATAAATCTAAGGATTTAGATATAACAATCTATAGATACTCTTCTTAATTTTGGTACACTATAAAATTTTAAACTCTCTTTTTCAAAGTTATTTTTAAAAATAGATATTGTATTATTGTAGTTGTGATTAAATCATTAAATAATGAAGTATCAATATGCTTTATCGAAAACTGGCCTTTATTTTCGTGATGAATCGAGAAATTAAGAATGGCATGAAGAGATCGATGTTGTTCATACTTCGTATAGCTCATTTTCAAAGGAAAGCCTGAACTTAGAAAGCATAAAGTGAAGTTGATTTTGAAAATGCTATTTGAATAAGTGATTTTTCTAATCAAGTAATTTATTTCTATGTTAAATAGAATATTATTTCGGGGGTAATGTTATTTGAACAAGTGGTTTTGGTCAACCAAGTGTAACCAAGTGTTTTATTTCTATGCTAAATAGAATATTATTTTGGTGTCAAATAGTATAAAAAAATGCACCTAAATAAAGTTCTATTTGACACCGAAATTGTCTTCTATTTAGCATAAAAATAAATCACTTGGTTGCATTTGGTTGACTAAATCCACTTATTCACATAGAATTATTGTTTTTTATATAGGGTGAACAATTTTAATTCCATTTATTTTGGAGTAATGATTTTGGTGTGCTAACTTTTTTTTTTTTAAATTGATTGAAGCCAAAGTAAAGTCCTGCAAATGAATTAATATTATTGTACATCATGATACAACCACCTTAGATATCAGCATTCCCAATTTGAGACATGCAGTAATCATGACATGCTTACTAACTTGGTAAGCATCAGACAATAACCCAAAAAATTAATACATAAATAATTATAAATATTTTTTATTTACCAAAATTAATTAATAAGAATTATTAAATTTTTTATTATATTAAAAATAATACATTCATATTAAGATGTTACTTTTGTTGGAAAAAAATATATAAAAAAATTTGTAAAATAATTATCACTTGACATATGATAGATTATTTCATATTAAAATTAAAAATATCTTAAATATCTATGTTTATTAAACATAAATTATTAAGTAATAAAATTATATAAATATTGTTACAAATAGATTTTCATTTAAAAGATTACATATATAATTACATAGAAAGATTGATTTTTTTTATAAAAGTAAAAATCATATAATTTTTTATTTGTTTCAATTATATTGGTAAAACAAATATTAGACACCAAAAATAAAAATTGCATTTATTGTTTTATATATAATATATTTTATATGCTATCATATTTTACATTTATACATATATTAAAATTATCTTTTAATTATACATATATGTATAAAACAACGTTTTATACATAAGTGAAACAAATAAAAAGTTATTATTAGATTTTTTTTTTATAAAAAAATCACTCTTTTTATATAATTCTATATGTATCATTTTTAAATAAAAATCTATTGGTAATCATATTTGTTTAATTTTGTATTACACACTAATCTATGTTCAATGACTGTAATTATTTAAGATATTTTTAGTTTTAATATGAAATAATCTATCATATGTCAAGTAATATAAAAAATTATTTATTTTATATTTTATTTGTTGCAACAAAAACTAGCATCTTAATTTATTTTTAATATAATAAAGCATTCACTAATTCTTATTAATTACTTTCGGTAAAAACAAAATTCATAATTTGTTATGTGTTAATTTGTTTATTTAAATATATTATATAGAATTAGAAATACTTTTTTTTATTTATGTATTAATATGCTCTATATTTATTAAGGTCTATCAATGCTCTGCATTTATTGTATTCATTGATCCTCAATTAATGAAAATTAATGATTAATAAAGAATGACACTTTCAATACGCACAAAATGTTGGGCTCATTTTAGATGCACTGTTCAATTATATATTATAAGTGTGCATTTAATTATGTAACACAACATTAACAAAAATAACTTTTATTTTTAATAATCTGTAATTGATCATCTAAAAAAATGAATGTGATTATATGATTATGTAAAATATTTTACACTATCAGTGCATTAAAATTAAACTCATTTTATGTTACTAATAAATGTCAATTGTAGTTTTTGAATTTAATAATAATAATAATAATAATAATAATAATAATGAAAATTCTAAGATGATGACATTTTAAGTCTTTTCTAATGAGGACAAGTCTTTGGGCGTATTAGAGCCTGACATGTGTAAAGTGGGCCCATGTTAAGTGGGTGCTAAATTCTTAACGGAATTTTAGGGAAATAAACGGTATTATGTTAAATTTAGGGCTGGGCCAAAATGATACATGCTGGGCCGTACAATAAAATTTGGGCTTCTAAAAATAAACAAAAAATATTCCTAACGTTTTATATGTACTGAACTTGTTGAGCTTTTTTTAGATTGTATCAAGTGGATTAAAAGCTTTGTCTCACAAATACCAAAAAAAAAAAAAAAAAATTGTCTCACATGTACTTTATTTTTCTAGACAGCGGATTCTTTGATGATGATACATTGACGTGTCATGGTTCATTTTTTTATTTATTTTTGACTGGTTTATTTATTTATTTAACGTAATGGTGGCAATGCATTTATATATAGGATTATTATAGTCATAAAAAAATTATAATCACAAAAAAATTAATTATACCAATAAAATTTTATTTTTATTGTTAATTTAAAGTGGAACTTTTTGGTAATGTTATGTAGTGAAATTTTATTAAATTTTAAAAAAAAATTTATTTAGGGTTCCTATAAAATTTATTTTTATTGTTTTTTTTTTTTGACAAGATTTTTTTGTTAATTTAAAGACTGTAATGTGACAAAAAATTTAGAAATTATTATAAAGTGAATTTTTTTTCAAAATTAAAAAAATAGTAGAATTTATTTAGGGTTCTAATAAAATTTTAATTTTATTGTTAATTTAAAAATTGTTTAATGTGACAATTAATTTATAAATTCTTATAAGTTGAAATTTTTTAAAATTTAAAAATATAGTAGAAAACTTTCAGATTGTTCCAATTTTTTTTTTTTACCTTGTTCCAATTAAATGTTTATAAAATGTCAAAGTTCCACGAAAAAATAAAAAACACAATACACAAAGAACACAGAACAACTTGTATATAAATGGTACGAGAAATTGAAAAATAAGAAAATTGTGGATCCTACGAGAAATGACAAAATCCATATTATAAATTAGGGAAAAATGGAAATTGCCAGTCCAAAGGAACATCTTCGATTTTGCATCTTTTCGTGTTACCTATGTCACGGCTAGTTATCATAGAGAATCATATTGGTACAATTTTTGAACCCTAACACAAAAAACAGACAAAGAATCGCCGTCGTGCTGTCTCCTCCGTATGCTCGGCACCAACCCGCCGCCATAGCGTCTCCTCCGTCAGCCTGGTATAAGCCTTTCATTCCGCTGTCTCTTCCGCCAGCCCGGTATCAATTGCCACCTCCGGTGACGTCGCAGTGATAACAAGCCTAGCTGCTCCGGTCTCCGTCCGCCACTTGCTTGGTTCCTCCGCTGTCAGTCCGTCACTTGTTTGAACCTGTCCGGCTCTATAAGCTGATGTCGGATCTGTTGGAATCGCCGCCTCTCCTCCTTCCTCCTGATAAATCAATTAGAATTAAGGTTCATCCAATTATTGGTCTCTCTATAAACAATCACAAACGAAATGTTTAGATCCTTCCCTTACAATAACACCTTTTTTGTGGTGATATTCAAGCATCTCTTCTTAAAATTTTACAAAAAAAGAAATGATACAATAATTTGAGCCCAATATAAATTATAAGCGCAAACCATAGTTGAGTAATGAAAAATCATAACCCCGTTAAAACTGAATTTTAATTACCCGTAGTCCAGAATGTCCAGTTGTCATATGTTTATTGGGTCATTTTAGTGTCCTCATTAGAAGACAGACCATTGTCTTCATACTAGACTTTCCCTAATAATAATAATAATATTTTTTAAAATAGTGCTATAAAACCAACGTTAGGGAGCCAATAAATCTAATCACGGAGATGGTGGGTTTGAAAAAAAAGAAGGAGAAGAGAGAGAAAAAAGATGTTAACTACTATGGGCCACCAACATTGTTGGCTCCCTAGACTTTCTCTATTTTTTATGTCATCGTCTTTTTTTTAACAGTAGGCTTACCGTAAGTCAAATTTTCATTATTCTTAAAGTAAAATATTTGTTTTGAACTTGAATTCACATGCTTACATGTATATTTTGTCCTTTCTGTAATTTTTTTTTATCAAATACAGTTATATTTTATTTTACTGAATAGAAAAAATAAATACATATGAGTTGGATCCAATTGGACAACCAAAAAATAAAGAGAAAGATACTAAAAAAGAAGATTAAGAAATGTGATATCTTTGAAACTCAAGGTTGATCTCGATGACGGAGGCAAGAATCATTTGGAGGAGATGCGGCTTCGAAGACGTGTTGACGCACAGGGAAACCGTAGTACCTGTCGGATTATGTAAAAACTGTTTATCAAGACCACAAAAACTCAATGTACATTCCATCATTCGAGATTGATCGTTGGTTTCACAAATAAAACCATTCTCGGGAGAATATGATATTAGATCCCATTCCGTTTATGGAATGTCAGGGGTCTCCCCAAACCCTGACAATTCCTGCAAAAGACACTCATATCTTCTTAGACACCAATTGACGGCTGGCACCTTCCATTTCAATAAATTGTGAGAGAATGATCATTGCAGAAAATCTATTAGGTCGGCTCCAAATTATCTTAAAATCAGTCTTTATTGTCCGAGATGAAATAGATTTATCGGCAAAGAGTCTTTCAATAAGTCTATTAAAAATAACCTTCACTTCTTCCAAAGAGTCATAGAACACTTATTGTTATGTACTCCAAATGAGTATGAGAAACTCTAATAGACCACGAGAGAAAATCCTATTAGGGTACAAAATAAAATTTTAACAAAACACTAGAAGAATCCTATTATGGTACAAAAGAAAACCCTAATATGGCACAATAAAAAATCCTAACAGAGAGCATAAGAGAAAATCCTAACAGAATATTAGAGCACAAGAAAAAACTCTAGCAGATATCAGACACTAATAGCACAAGAAAAAACTTTCGTGATTGGTTATAATGTTTTTGTGACTTTTCATTGTAATTATCATACTTTAAAGTTATATATATATATGTTTGAAAGTTATCTTTCAAAAACTTTCGACCGTTAATAATTATTTAGTTATTTTACTTAAATAGTATTAGAATTAGTCTATTCTGCCACATTATCAAGGCTTCTTTATTTGAATATGGTTATGGCGAAGGTGAATTGCAAGCTTATGGGAATGTTGGGGTGATTAACCAACGTATGGTTTTTTTTTTGGGATGTGAGGCGGAATGCGTCAATGACGCATTGTGTGGAGAATGCGTCCACCACGCATTGTGTATGCAATGCGTCATTGACGCATTGCTTGCATAAAAAAATTCGAAGCTAATAATGCGTCCACCACGCATTGTGTGGAGAATGCGTCCACCACGCATTATGAATGCAATGCGTCAATGACGCATTGCTTGGATAAAAAAAAAAAATTCGAAGCTATTCTCTTGCTCGTATCACTTTCCTTCATCCTCAGTTTGCTCGAGCTTCAGTTTTCCTTCGTCCTGTGTGTTTCCTGGACCTTCAGTTTTCCGTCATCCTCTGTGTTTCCTCGACCTTCAGTTTAGGTTGCTCTCTGTGTTTCCTCGACCTTCAGTTTAGGTTGCTCTCTGTCTTGCCTCGACTTTCAGTTGAGCTTGCTCTTTGTGTTTTTTTCGCGTGCTCTCCATCTTTGTTTCTTACCTGTGCTCTGTGTTGAAGAGGGTAAGTGTCGTATTTAGAAATTTATTTTTTGATTTTGCTCATCTAAATTAGAAGGGTGATGGAAGTTCACATGAAAGTTTATTATAATGGTCAGATTATATCTCAGACTGCAGAGGGCGTAATATTTATGTGTGATAATCCATATTTTTTCGTTGTTCATCCTATGATATTATTCGAAGAGCTTAAAAGCGTGATATGTCAGAATGTGGAGACTAATGTGATGAAAGTTGTGAAAAGTATGTTATATAGGCGTCCTGTTTTAGTATTCGGTGGATTTATACAGTTTCAAACAATGTCCATTGTGGATGATGTGAGTCTGCAACAAATGATTTCGATCTATTTAGAAAACATGGCAAATGCGTCTGTGATCGAGCTGTATGTAGAGTTTGAACAAGTACCGTATGTCGTGGGAGCGGCGGAAGAGGCTCAGCTGGACTTGGCATTTGACGGTTATTATAGCGACAGTGAAGAAGAATTCGAAGGCAACTATGAAATGGACGATGCAAATGAAGAAGACGTACCGGAACATGATATGGATTCAGATGTGGGGGACGTTGTGAATGCTCTGGCTAATGAATTCCCTTTTCAAGAAGCATCCTTCATGCGTGTTTTGGACGAAGATGCTATGAAGGAACCAGAGTTTGCTGAAGACATGAACCCAGGTATATGTTAAATAACAATTATTATGCTTATGATAATTATTACGATCAACGTTGTTATTACTGTTATTGTCGTTAGATTTTGTGCATGACTGTTAGGGTTTTTTGTGTGTTGTTAGTTTACGTGGTGCAATGAAAATTTTTTTTGAGGAGTTA
>JASCZI010000920.1:2894-16105 GCA_036250425.1 Stylosanthes scabra | reverse complement strand
AAAGGTATGGTGTCAAGCACAAGGTAGCCACTCCTTATCATCCTTAAACTAGTGGCCAAGTAGAAGTTTCCAATAGAGAATTGAAGAGAATTCTAGAGAAGACTGTCACAGCATCAAGGAAAGATTGGGCATTGAGGATTGATGATGCTCTTTGGGCTTATAGAACTGTATTCAAAACTCCAATCGGAATGTCCCCTTATTAGCTTCTCTATGGCAAATCATGCCATCTTCCAGTGGAACTTGAACACAAGGCATTTTGGGCTATCAAATTTCTGAGTTTTGACACTAATGCCTCATCTGAAAAGAGACTTCTGCAGCTGAATGAGCTTGATGAATTCCGGACTCAAGCTTATGAGAACTCATTGATTTACAAAGAAAGAACAAAGAAGTTTCATGACAAGAGGATCTAGTAAATACCATTTGAACCTGGGCACAAGGTTCTATTATTCAACTCAAGACTCAAGTTCTTTCCTAGGAAGTTGAGAACAAGATGGTTTGGACCCTTCACAGTTACAAACGTCTCTCCTTATAGTCACATTGAAATCATGACTGATAAAGATGGCTCCAAGTTCACTGTCAATGGACAAAGACTCAAGCATTACTTAGGAGGCATCATTGACAAGGAGAAGATCGTCCACAATCTCACTTAAAGATCAAGCACCGTCAAGCAAATGACGATAAAAGAGCGCTTGTTGGGAGGCAACCCAATCATAGTATCCTTGGTAGTTTTTAGTTTTAGGACTTAGTCATCTTAATTCTTATCTCTAACCTATTCTATTATCACATCTCTTAGTGGAAGAAGCAGAGCAATCTACATTTCATGCATTGAGGCAAGAGCCCCACGTATGACGTGATCTATTCACGTATAACGTGGGCTCACTGCCTTTCATCATCAAATAAGGCAAGAGCCCCACGTATAATGTCTCACAATCACGTATAACGTGGGCTCACTGCCTAACATTCATTCATTCATTTTAATTCCCATGTATGACGCCACAACACACGTTATACGTGGGGCATTCATCCATTGCATCCCAATTTGACAGAGGCTGAACGTTATACGTGACAGCCTCACGTCAAACGTGGCTGCATGTGTGAGGAGAAGGCTTACCACATCGTACGTGACTCCCTCACGTATGACGCCAACTCCAAAGATTCAAATTTGAATCTACAACGTATACATGTCCTGTACGTGTGTAATCGTTGGGAAACCCATTCATTCATATCATTGCATTCAATCACCCTTCTTTTTGAATTGATTCATCAAATCATAACAACTTTTCAGAGATTCTTGCTAGTTTCAATGAAAGTTTGCATCTTTTCAAGAAACCACACTCAACAAGAGCATGCATACCACACAAAAATCTGCATCAACCCCATTACAAAAATCTGCATCAACAAGGTACAAAATCCAAAAAAAAAAGTTGAATTTGCGTAAATAAAATTGTATTATTTTGTTTTAGGAAATAAAGATTTTATTTATTTTATTTCAGAAAATTTACCTAAAATTGTTTTCTTGCAATTAGTGGATCCCATTACAATATTGTCCATAAATTTAATTTTTTCAAAGAATTAATAGAGGGTATTTACAGTCCAAAAAAGTTGGACACCAAACCCATTATATATATATATAGATTATATAATGGTATAGATATAGATATATAAACATGTTTTTTTGCTTAGATTATATTTATTTATTTATTTTAATTTTAATTTACACTCACTTATTCATAAATTAATTATAATTTTGTTTATACATCATTATTAACATAAAAATAATTTTTATAAATTAAAACATAAAAACTAAAATATTTTATTAATCACAACTTGTTTTTTTTTTTCACCCGATTATGCATGATTATATATATTTACATAGAAAAGTTCCTTTTTAAGTTCTAATTAATTTATATTTATTTATTTTATCTTAATTTTATTTTACACTCACTTATTCATAAATTAACTATACTTTTATTTGTACATCACATTAATATAAATTTTATATTAAATATTTACAAATTAAAATATAAATACTAAAATATTTCTTCCTAATAACAATTTATTTTTTATTTTTTATTTTTTCATGATTATATGATATTTACAAATATTCTAATTCAATAAATATAAAATACTTAATATTGACTTTATATATTGTACTTGAGTAAGATTATAATACTTTGTTCTTTTAGTACTTTAAATTTGAAGGATATTTTAATATTTACATCATAATATAAATATATTTTTGTATTTTTTTTATTTTATATATTATTTTATTATAAAACTATTATTTCGGTTGAACCTCCGGTCGAATCGGTTGAACCTATAAAACCTTTAACCGATAGCTTGAACGGTTCGATAATTGGTTCAGTTTTCAGGATCTTAAAAAAAACACTTGTTCAAATAGCATTACTGTCTTTAAACTTACGAGAAAAAATAAAATTTATTTTTTAACAATTCTATTTGCACATTAAAATCAGCCACCAAAATCAATGATCACCAGTGTATAATACATATTGAAATGAAAAAATATACACAAAATATGAGTTAAATTATGCTTTTATTTGGTATTTCAATATGTCTTATATACACCGTAATTGATTTTTATGGTTGATTTTTGTAGACACCTAACATAACTCATTATTTTTATTTTTATTTTAAAAAAAAAATAATAAAAACAATAAGAAATCTCAACATATAATTAACGGCTCCATGTGACATTTACCATATAAAAAATAGATACAGGTCACTTTCCTCAACACACCCCAACAGAAGTACTCGTAACTTCTAACAATGAAAGAAAACACTCTCCTCTCCTCCCTGCTTCTACTATCATCTTTGACCATCCTCCACGCCTCAGCCCAAGGAGAAACGTCCACACCGCCACCGCTACCACCAGCCGCAACAGAGTTCCTGGCCGCTCACAACGAGGCAAGAGCCGCAGTGGGTGTACAGCCGCTAATCTGGAGCCAGCAGCTGGCTAACACGACTGGGAGGCTCGTCCGGCTCCAGAGGGACCGGATGGCCTGCCAGTTTGCCAATCTGACACCTGGAAAGTACGGCGCCAACCAGCTGCTGGCTCGTGGCGGGGCTGTAACGCCCCGCATGGCTGTAGATGAATGGGTGAAGCAAAAGCAGTACTACAACCACGCTAACAACTCTTGTGCCCCAAATCACAGGTGCGGTGTTTACACGCAAGTAGTGTGGAGGAAATCGGTTATGTTGGGGTGTGCTCAAGCCACGTGCGTTAAGGAGGATGCTAGCTTGACCATTTGTTTCTATGATCCACCTGGGAACTACTTTGGGGAGAGTCCATACTGATGCAAAAGATAGAGATATGCTAAATTTGTGAATTGTGATAGTTGGTATGGTATGAGTGTAAGTTTGTGATTGTTTTGTGTTTAAATGTGAGATGGATCTCTTTAAATTATGTGAATCCACTATTGGTGATCGTGTGGATTTTGGTGCTGAGATTGGGTTTCTGAGGTAAAATTTGGCTTCATCTGTAAAAGAAAAATAAAATAAAAAAGGATGTCATTGAGCCGTTTTAGTGGATAGTTTGATATTACAGCGATGATGCAATTCCCAGTTTGCTACTAAAAGGAGGTGATACTACTACTTTGAAGATTTTAAAATATTACTTTTCATTTTTGATCATTAAAAAATAAATTAAATAATTAAATTTTAGTATGTATAAAAATATTATCATTTTAAAGTGTTATTATTTTTTTTTAAAATTTAATTTTTAAATTAAATTTTCATTTTTTAGTTTCTTTATATTTTTATTGGAGTAGTTGTAAAAAATAAATCATGTTTATTATATAAGAATCAATAAAATAATAACAATAATAATACTATTCCAAAATTAGTTATAGACTTTGTCCAACATTTTAGTCCCAACAAATTTTAATTACTAGATCAATTTTTAAATTTTTATTTTATTAGATAAATCAGTTCTTACACCAAATTTGAGTAAAAATTTAGATAAATTAATTTCTACCGTTATTTAATATAAAGATGTAATAGTACTTTGAAAATTGTTTCTTGAATTGCCTGACATAGACGAAGAATATGACAAGAAGTCAAGAAACATGAAAGACTGATTTATCAAATAAAATAAAAATTTAAAAGTTAATTTAATTGTTAAAATTTGTTAATAGCTAAAATCTCCTACTGAAAATCTGTTGAGGACCAAATTGGGTATTACTCAAAAAAATGTTTACTAGCTAAGAGATCTTGTTGTCTCCCTCTGACACAGAAAATGAGATCTATCTTTATTTATTTCAATATTTTATTTATTTTCAAGGAGAAGACAATTTGCGTTTGGGCCACGGTCACTGAAATATCAATCAATGATCTCTGATCCAAATTAATGCTTTCCTATTATATTATTTTGGACCTATTCCAAGTCGTGCCAAGCTACAATTTCTCTCCTTAATTTTATAACTAGAAAAATAATTTTTTATGAGTTAATAATTAGGCAACAAAAAGATTAAACACAATCATTTTATACCAATCAAAGACATAAATCATAAATGAATGATAGAGAAGAGGAAGCAAAAAAAAGGCCGAATGTCTCGGTTAAAAAGCTTTGGTTGGTATCCCAAAATCCAAATAGTCAAATACAATCTCAAAGCCAAAACCCATGGGGAGGACCGTCTTAAAATTCTTATGAGTCTAATGATGAACCAGGAGGAAGGATTTATTCGGTTATATCAAGCCTGACCTACCTAAATGTAGCTATTAATGAAAAATTATTGTTTGCATATGGGCGTGATGAATATTATTATTCAAAGAATTACTCTGAAATATATCATGAAGAGTAAACTGTAACACCTCAATTTTTTACTTTCCTGTTTTCGACAGAAATATTTGAATTGTCGATGATTTGAGGATTGGTTTGTGGTTATGATATGTTAAGAGGACGTGATTATCCTTATTAAGTGTAACATGTGATGTGATTTGTTTAAAATCTCTGTTTTAAAGCGTGTCTGTTTTTAACGACGGTTCGCTTATTAGCAACGGTTTAACCAATTTATCGGTATTTAACGAAAACGGAATATTTCCAGATGAGAATTTTCGTAGGGAATATTTTATTTCCCTGAATTTGTTTTAGAATGATATGTTATGATTAGTACAATTAGTTTGAACGAGTTCCGCTAGTATTAAGTTACGCATGTCTTTGTAATTTCGGTAAAACTAAGAATACGACGGTTGGTATGCGATAAGAGAGATTTCAGTAGCATTATACAAAAAACCCTAATTCTAAAACGACACAAAACACAGCAGCATCTTCCACTAAACTACACAAGATACACATGCAGAACAGAGGGGGAAAGAGGAAGATGGCGGCGCCGGCAAAGGGAAGTCGTCGCGCCACCGTTAAGAGTAACAGAGAAAGACAAAGAGAGGACCCGAAGAGAAAGAGACAGAGCGATGGTTGAATCGCGCCGGAAGGGGGGTGCTATCGTCGCCATCCCAATCTGCAACCGCCTCCGAGTCTTCGCCTGTCACCGTCATAACCTCGTCCCTGCCCATCGCCGTCGCTGTTGGAGCTCTGATCGTCTTCGAGCCGTCGTTGAAGTGAACGAAAGGTGGAGGAGTGAAGTGGGAGCAGAGCACAGAAATGGAGGCTAAGATCGAGAGAGAAGGCGGCGAGGGTCTTTGCCACCGTTAGTACTTCCAACGCCGGTGAGAAAAGACAGCAGAAGACGGCGAGAACTGTTCCCGGAAACTGAACTTTTCGCCCTTGCCATCGTCAGAGTTGTTTCGTTCTGCCACCGTGCCTCCGGTAATCAAATACAGCTCCGTCGTCGCCGGAATTCACTTCTGTCGTTGTCACTAAGTTCTGGTCACTGCCTACCACCGTTTCTGCCACTGTATGCGCCTCTGCCTTTGCCGAGTTGCCATAAACTAACATTAGCTCTACCTTTGCCTCTATCTTGGTTCAGGTTCAACTACTTTCGTATTGTTCTAATTGAACTATGGTTGTTGTTGCTGCCACCTTGAGTGACGTAGTTGTTATTCTTGTTGTCTTGCCTCTGTTAAAATTGTAGTAGTTGCCACTTGTGTTGGTCATGTCGCTGCTGTTGTTAATTGCCCTAGTTACCATCATTAAGAACTGCCAGAGCTGCTGCATCTTTAACTGCTATTGTTGCTATTCATGTTGGATTACATCTGCTGCTGCTTTATTTTGGCTATGTTCTCTTCTAAATTCGCCAAACTAAGGTAGGGGGAGCTTTATTAAACTCTTTTTCTTTTATTTACATAATTGTTCTAAATAGATATAGATTTTTAATTATACATTATGTGATTACGCTAAACTTCATGAATTGTCTGATTAAGTGATTGAAATTAAAACTTAAAGAAAGATCAAATTGACTGAAGCCTCTTGGTGGGTGAATTAGAGGATTTTAGGCCACACTTTAAACAAAAGATAATGTTTGAATTAATTGTCCAACTTGATTATTGAGCTCTTTTTGTATGGTTTGGTTTTGGTGGTAATTGAAATTATTTAGAATAGTTTGAGATAATTGTCTTAGTGATCGGAAGGTGTCGGGTGTTTATTGAACCTTTAAGAGGTGGAAACGTCCAATTTTTAGGGGAGGTTATGTCTGTTTTTATTTAAAAACCTATTTAAAATTATAATTGAATTATATGTTTATAAACGTGAAATTAATTTGTGAAAAACAAGAATAGAAAGGAATAGATAGTTTTTAACCCTAGACACTTGAGTGAATGGAGTGTATATACATTCGGTAAGGATTCTAAAGCTCATTTCTATGACTTCGAACATTTCTTGCAGTGTAAGATAAGTTTAATCATTATGAACTTAATTGCTTTTGGGGTTAGTATTTGCTGTTATGCTTTTGCCCATACTCTTTGCACATGATTAGATAATTCTTCTTTGAATGCGACATCATCCATAAGCTTGATTTTTATGCAGTTTTCCCCTAAGTATGATTCTTGAATTTGTTCTGAAAAGTTCAAGAAATTTCATTCACTTCTTGATTTTATTCACTAGAACATGAGGACATGCTAATTTCTAAGTGTGGGGTATTTTGATGAACTTGTTTTTCATGACAAAATATGAGTTAGAATTGAGTGGTTCATCAACCTATCTCCACACAATTGCTTGTGAATAACCATCTTTTTGGATCTTTGCTCATATGTGCTATCATTGTGAAATACATGCTAAATTAGCCTTGAAATTGAGTAGAATTTATAGAATCTCATCCCACTTGGTACCTTGATATGTTTGCTAGTATATTTAAGGCTTTTAGGGATTGAGGAATGCATAGAAAAAGCTAAGGAAGGCATCAAAAGCAAAGGATTCATGAAGAGGGACAAAAAGGGAAAATTCTGGAACCTGCAGGTTGCGTACGCGACATCTGAATATGCGTACGAAACATTCTAGAAACAGAGAGCAATTGACTCAGTTCAGGCCATAGTTCCGTACACAACTCGCATCATATGCGTACGCAACTCCTCCCCTAAAAGCCTTTGATGACGATTCTGGAACAGAGTTGCGTGCGCAACTCTCCAATGTCACATACGCAACGTTACGTGTTGTAAGTCTTAAATGAAGGGTAGAATTGGAATTTCACATTTCCAGGCCAAGGCCAAGCCTTTTCTAAAGCCCAATTTGACCATTATGAAGGGGAGAACAACTAAAGCACAAGACACGCTCTCACCATTAGGATTAATTGTAGTTTTTAATAGTTTTAGAGAGTTTTTGGGAGAGTTTCCATCTTTCTCTTTTTCTCTTAGATTTCTTTTATTTTCTTATTCCATTTCAGCCATCACCAACCAAATTCTTGCTTTAATTAGTTGTTTGAATACTTGTTTGTGAATATTTCTTGCTCAATTAATGAAATCTTTACTTGTTTCTTTCACTTGATCATCTCTATTGCAATTATAGTTCTCTTGTTCTTGTTCTTATTTTCTATCTTGCTGAATTTTATCTGATGTTATGATCTATTGATATTTTCTTGCTCAATTAGTGATAATTGTTGATTTTCTTGTTGATTTACTCTATTGATCAACTTTAATTGCTCATTTCCATAGTTATTTACCATACCTTTTTACCATGCCCACCAAGTGTTTGATATTTTATTTCTCATAGATATGGAGTAGTTCTCTTGTGTCTTGGTCATGGGTTGAAGTGTAGATAATCTTAGCCACTAATCCCCTAAGGAAAAGAATGGGTTAATGCCAGGTTAAAATTGTTCCATTAACGCTAGGCTTTTGCTAATGATGATTGGGTCCTTAATGAGGTGAACTTGATGGTTTATTCAAGTTCAAAAAAACCTAGGACCTTCGCACTAGTGAGTTGCCTAGGACATTCGAAACAGGGCTGATACGCTCCGATCTCGGCAAGTGCACCGAATCGTACAAGTAATACCACGGTGAAGTGGGTATCGTTCCCACGAGGAATAAAGAACCAAGCAATACTATCTATCAATTATTCTAATCAGATCAAATAAAAACTTGAAGGGAATGATGATGAAGAATTCGAATAGAGCAATAAAAGAGAACAGAAAATTTACTTGAGATTAATGTGATGGAATGAGATGTTAAGAGCTTCGGAGATGTTTTTCCCTTGAGGGCTAATGCATACATTTGAATAATAATTCTAGGTTTTCAGAAATCAAGCACAACGAATCTAATATAACTAAGCCCTAATCTCTTAGTAACTTAGTTTCTATTTACCTAATTAAAAGCTAATCTCTTAGTCAATCAATCAAATAAATAGGTGAAGATCTGTAACATCCCAATTTTCAACACCATGCACAGCGCCTACGATTGAGATGCCACATTTCCTAACCTAAAAATTTCTAAAACTCTATACCATATTATTACATAGCAGCCTGTCGTGAAAAGCGTTAGCGCAACAAACAATATAATCAATCAATATAATCAAGCAACTATTATATAACGATTCCTTCATCAGTGGAGAAATCCCAAGATAATATATATAGATACAACACATAAGACTACCTTATTCTTACAGACTCTAGACACCGAACTGTAATGGATTCTCCCGGCCTGACCTCACATACACAGGTCTCCTAAGCTAGGACTCGAGACGAGGAAGGAAAATAAACAACAACGCTAACAAACACCTAAGCCTCTATTGTTCTAACAAGCGAGGCACTCTAAGAACTTGGACTCGATGACTGTGACTGCCAAACTCCGGACAGATTGTAGCTCGAACCATCACGACTAACAGACTGTCGGTCAGCTGCCTCCAATGGCCATCAGGTACAGAAGCTTGGCTACTACGAAGAGGAGAAACCTCAGGAGCACGTCCCAGCTCTTTGATATAACGTTGAAAGTCCTCTTCAGTGTCTATATCAATTGGCAGAGAAGGTGTAGCAAGAACCCTATCTTCAGGATTACCCGCTTCCTCCGGATCCTCTTCTTTCATTTCCGGATCTTCCTCACTAGACTCTTCTTTCTCAGAGGGATCCATCCCTCCAATCTCCTTTTGATCATCAGCATCGCACATCCAACCTTCGGATGGCGGAATGAGTTCCCAACTCCTCGGCTTCCTTACCGAGCTACTAGTCGTACCACGGTGGAAGGAACGTGTTCCCTTGACGGATGACGTGGAACGTTCGCATTGGGCTACTGGCATGGTTCTCGGAGAGTAGTGCAGCGTAGGACGTCTAAACAAACGTGGTCTCTCAGTGGATGACTTCTCGCCCTTGGAAGCACTAAGAATCTTATCAGCCATCAGCGCCTCGATCGGGATCTCGTACGGACGATCAGGGTTGAACCGTACACTATGGAGAGGATGAACAAAATATTCGTCGTCAAAGTGATAGCGCCTGATCTTGAAGGTTCCCAGCTCAGCATCGGCTTTAATATCGTAATCCTCGAACTTCTCTCGTTTCTCGTACTCGTAGTAGATAACGCCACTTCCCATCTACGCGTGGATTAAAGAAAGAAAACGGGGGTGAGAACCTATCGTTCCCAGTTGACTCCTAGGTCAACTACTCTATCATAGGGGCTCACGTCACGTAGGTAGAGTAACAGATAGCAGCAAGGCACATAGCGGAGCAGATAGTAACAGCAGATAGCAGAGCAGAACAGAGACTCAAGAAAGACGACATGGACAAACACACAAGGTAAAACAAGGTAAACAAACAAACAAGGCAAGCAAGACAAACAATGCAATGAAATACGGTAAACACACACAATCAAATGCGCAAACAAATATGATGCATGCCTGGTCCTAAATGCAGGCTATGAGCTCATGCGTCGGTTTACATCCCGCACACGACGATTACTTAGGATCAAGCCCAAGTATAGTTCGCCACTGTCGAATGTTGTGGACTTTGGCTTGTCCAAGGCGGCCATGTTCCGTTGGCTAGAACATGTAATTACGTTCCGTTGGCTAGAACATGTGGCACAACCAAGTTCCTTTGGCTAGAACTGGTGGCATAAAGGTACCCGTGGTACTCTAATTAATCATGGTGAGGATCCCGTCACCAGCAATAGCTCCATAAAGCGAAGAAACCGCATCGATAGGGGAACATGATGATCGTTACAGCCTTTCAGGTAGCTAGCCTTTAAGCTTCATTCTCAGACAAGCGGGACAACACCCAGCCCTTGTAGCTCCTATCACTTAGTCAAGCGGGACTGCACCCAGCCCTTGCATTGGCTCTCATCTCATAGTCAAGCGGGACGACACCTAGCCCTTGCATTAGCTCTCATCTCATAGTCAAGCGGGACGACACCCAGCCTTTACATTGCATAGCTCTAGCTTTTGCATTACCCTCTTTACATAGCATAGCCTTTAGCGTAAACCGGTTCATTCTAGAGAACTGTTAGCCGAATAGCATTCTGTAGCCAGAATTGGCCTTCGGTCTACATGACTTAGCTGAACCAACCGGTCTGACAGTGATACAAGTCCGATAGAACCGATACTTGGTCGGTTGCCAAACCAATCCATTTCAAGGGATTAAACCGGTCCAGAACCATGAACCATTCCCGAGAAAGAAACCCGGTTCGGTCGCCGTGTCCCATACCATCGTCGACCAACCGAATCGGTATGAACCGTCACATCTAGGTTTACTCACTCAAGTTTGGGGCTTTTCTCATTATGTAGAATATTTATGCAAAAAGCTCTACTTTCGCTTGAGGCTTTTACTTCTTAGTTCCATATGATTCAATTATGAGAGCCTATCATAGCTAAGTGATTAACAGCTTATGGATATCATTCTTTGTGGCTTTTATTAACTTATAATCTTTGCAGTTAGCTTATATTCTTAGTAGCTTATGTTTATATATCTCTTTAGACTCTTTTCAAAGGCTTTTCTTAATAACTATATAGATATGTAAATATATCTTATTCAAATATATTTATCATTCTTTAGCGCTTAGCTTATCATCATATCAAAATACTTTTGGCTTTAATTTTATAATAAGATACTCATTATATCCAAAATAAGTCCTTTTCATATTATAAATACTTTATGTATATTTTCTCCAAAACATATTTATTTTCTTAAGCCATTATCTTTTATTATTTATTATCACTTTCATTAGCGTTATTATCTTTATCAATTCTCATTAGCTTCTCACTGTAATTATCATCATTTTTATTAGAGGCTAGATTTAAAACTAACCGTTCACTTCGGATATTTTAATTGGCTTATTATATGTATTTCAACATCTTATTTTATATTCATAAAACACATTTCTTTAGAGAAAATCCAGAATCAAGGCACTTGATTTAAACCCCATTTTTACCATTGTGTCATTTTTCCGAAATACCAAAATAACGTTAGTTACTAAAACTTGCATAGAAAATCTATTTTTAATCATTTTCGACTCAAACCAAACCCATTCATCTTCTAACACTTATATCTACCCACTGTAAAAACAGTTTTTCCATATATTAAGTTAAATGACAATTCTGCCCTTACCATTTTCCTTTAAAAACCGAAATGCACTAGTTTACGAAAATATTTATAACTTTTTCGTTTCAAAACCTATGAAGGTCAAACCAGTTGCATTTCATCACTAATACATCCCTTTACCTCCAGTAAAAACAGTTTTAACAAAAGATATTTTTGAAATGATGAAACTGCCCTTGGATCCTAATACCCGTTTCGGTTTTTAACTAGTCTAGGTAATAAATTTATTTACCCAAGTTAACTTTATTATTTTAATCTGAAATTTTATATTTAATCTCATTAGACACATATTAAGTCCCCATAAAAACAGTTTTGAAAACAATGTTTATTAAATGACACGTTTACCCTTTTTACCCCAAAAATAGTAAAAATACTTTAAGCCACTTTAAAGCTTATTTCTTTTTACTTCCGAGGCCAAAACCATTTTAAAATATATTTATTTAGATACTTTAATTCTGGAAATTTTATAAAACACGTTTAATTACCATTTTACCCTTAGCTTTAGAATACATTTATTTTCACTTTAAGTTATTAATCTTTTAGAACCGAATTTTATGTATCTTAGCAAATCTTTTAGTTATTACATTTTTGCCCAAACTTGAGGAAAACCCTTGGCCATAGCACAATCATAGCAAGCACAAATTTAGCGAGTACAATTTTTTATCATCATAGCCCATTCATGAGGCATACGGCCGAATGGCCTTTAAGCATATTAAGCCACTTTTGGCAAGCATAAGCACAAATATCTCAAGCAAACAAGCATAGCAATGCATCATCACATATCAAGAATTCAAGCAAGCATAGAATTCATATTTTCAAACAAAGCCTCAAGCTTTCAAGCATAGCATCACACGTTCATTTTAAAGCTTTAATCTTTACCGAGCCTTTTAGCATACGAGTCATTTTCAAGCGCATATATGACCCAAAACAAGAATCTATGGACCCTAACCCCCTTACCTCTTGTTGATCTCTTGAAATAGCCAAAGAAATGGACACCACAAAGCCCTTTAAGGTCACGGCCAACAAGGTCCTTAAGCTTGAGCCCTAAACAAAAATATATAACAAAGATAGAAGCTTTATGTGAGTGTGGGCTCTCTAGGATCATGAACTAGAATGGTGTTGCACTTACCTCTACTAAACCAACAAAAATGAAGAAGGGAATGATGGTGAGAGCTACAGCCAAGGGAGCTTGAAATGAGCAAGCTTGATGTTGAAGAAAAACTTGAAGATGATGTTTTCTTATTATTTTCGAGTTACATACCATCATCCCTTCAAGTTTTATTTTGATCC
>JASCZI010000918.1:9604-24028 GCA_036250425.1 Stylosanthes scabra | reverse complement strand
ATATATATATATATATATATATATATATATATATATATATATATATATATCCAACAAATAATCGATATTATTAATTACTATGAATTAATTTATTCGTATATCTAATATTTGATTTAAGTAATAGCTGAGAGTATCGTACTATAATAATTAATTATTTATTATGAAATTCTCTCACCAAAACTACTATTAACAAAAATTAATTACTCCATGACATATTTGAAAGCATAAGAGCCTAACACAAAATCTTAAACTCAAAAGAGATATACATGTGACATAATATATAATAATCACTAACCTATATATGAATTTAACCATAATAAATTGATTGATGCAAATTTACTCTTGTTTTGATTAGAATATTTTTTTTACACGATACCATCAAATTTAATTGATTAAGAATTAATTCACTGCAGATCTGAATTTTATTTAAAAGTTTATTATTATTTAAATTTTAATGAGTTAATATATGTATAAAGCAAAATTCAAATTTTCAACAGTAGATTAGTGAATGATTAAATCAACTTAAATTATATATTCCCACGTGTGATACATGAATTAAAAGAGAATGGAATATGGAGCCATATTGCAATAACCCGAAATAAGGACCCATCCATGGCACACGAGCCAATCACGGAAGAAGTGGGTATGGTGGGTAATGGTCATACACATCAACTATATATGGCTAAGTTTTTTGGACTCTAATCATTCATCATGTTCTTGCCCCCACATTCATTATCACAAATTTAATAATCTATTATATATGCTAATCAATTACAAGCTAATTGTTATTAGTGGTGTTTCCTATGCCAGGGAACAACCGTTTTATCCAAAGATATCAACAAAAATTTAAAGGTGCTTTATTTGTCTTTATCTCGAAATGCTAGCTAGATAGTGTAAAGAAAAACAAAAAGAATGTGTATGCATGAGAGGGGGAAGAAACGATGCTAATTTATTTATATTTGTAGTAGCTAGATAGATAGGACTTGATTTATCGATGAGAATGATGGGGATACCTCCACCTTACCAACACAACAAAGTAAAATAATAATAATAAATAAATAAATAATATCAATTAGTTATTTAATCCCATGATTACGTTAGTTGTTCCTTGAGAAGATTTGAGTGGTTGGCAAAATAGACGAGTGAATCGAGAACAAGATTTTCAAAGACAATATTATGTGTTTCCCATTCTCGGAGTGCCCTTCACTGTAGACGCATACAAGTTGGACAAAAATGCAAGTTGGAGTTGGGAAATTTATTTAAATAATAAATAAAATTTTATATATATACTATTTTCAAATTTATTTGTTACGGTAAAATCATATATTTGCAAATATAATTGTTTTTATTTTAAAATAATCCTCATTGGGGTTGACCTATTTTATTAACTAAAAAGATGTTATATATGTGTTAGCGTGATGTAAAGGGTGTTCATGAAATCAGATAAAGTCGGACCTCTCTTAATTCAGATTCGACCCAAAATATACACCGGATCTATTTTTAGATCCTAACTCGATTCTAAATCTGATGAAATCTCTTCAATTTTAGACCAGGTGAAAATTGGGTCTTCTCAATAAAATTTTAAAAATAAATATATAATAATCAATCACATAGTAATAGCATAACATTTAATTTTCATGCAAATAAAACATAATATAACCTTAACACAATATAATGTAATTTTAAGTTTTTAACTCTCAAGTGTAGTCCAAATTCTTATAAAAATATAATTTTTAAATAACATAATTAGGCTAAATGAGTTTGAGAAATGAGTAGAGTAAGTCCTGAACAAAAAGTTGGTCAAATGAATAAAAATTTACATAATCATATAATTATATTTCATTATATTGTTCACTAATTTATTTCATACTCACACTATTATATTATTTAAAAATTGTAATTATATATATATCAATGGACTACCGAGTCGAGACCGGATGACCCGAGCCTAAGCCCGGCCCCGGTTTTATATTTTTACCGGATTAATTTTGTTGGTTTCGATCTTAACTCGGGCCGCATTGAATACAAAAAAAAAATATCCAAATTTTATTAGGTTGGATCGGGGCTTTGGGCCGATCTGGGCTATGAACATCCTAATGTGATGTAATTATACTATATATTTTGATTAGAAAAATAATTGTTTTGATCAACGTCGGGTGATTCATAACTTTAGTCTTGACTTACATTGTTTAGTCCGTTACAATTAAATAACATAAATAGATTAATTTTAATTAATATACATTATCAATATAAATTTATAATTTTATAGGTTTATGAAATCAATCAGCCCTTGACGTTTTTTTTTCTTTTAATCAGCCCTTGATTTTTGAACCTGGATGACATCCGTTATTTGGAATTAGACAAAATGGACCCAAAATAAAGACGTTCCATTAGTGATAGTTTGGCCCATAACTATGTTTAGCTACCAGATGCCCGTTAAGATGAGACTGCCTTCTGTCCAAAATAAAATGGGCTTTCTTCCATGTCAACAAAATGCCTTTCTTAAATAGCCTTTTAAAAACATGAAACCTTAAATCATGCATTGCAATTGCAATCTTAAAAGTTTTTTTTGACAGAAGGAATTCACTCATAGAAAGCCTAAAGCACTTACGGACAAGAAGAACATTAGTTCTACATTGAGATAAAGAAAATACATATTCTATATGCTGAACTATATTCTGAGAGAAGGCGCAACATTCGATTACTAAAGATCTTAATCGGTAGAAATTGAGACTACTTCAAATCTTCTTTGTTTTTGAATCTACACATGCGTGCTGTAATACAGTAGGATAGTTCTCCTTGTTTTCTATATAAAACAGAATATTTTTCAGATCTAAAATATTTTCTACGAACAAAAAATATTTTTCTCGGTGTTTTCCTCTGGGATCCATCAAGATCTGAACCATCACACTAATATCAACCACAAAGGAAAAAAATATCACGTAATGGGGAGGAAAACACCACGAAGAATTTATTTCGGATCTAAACTTGAATCTCAGATTTAGATCTAAATTGAAACACTAAAAAAGAAAAAGGAAAAAAAAAAACAGCAAGGAAATGAGGGGAAAGAAGGGATGGAAAGCAGCAAGAAAGAAGCCAAAAAATCAACAAAAAAAAGGAGGTGAAGAAAAAAGAATGAGAAGAGACCGAAAAGAAAAAAGAAGAATAAAAAAAAGGGAAAAAAAGAAAGAAAAGAAAACGGAAAAAACAAAGAGGTAAAGATCGCCTTTTGGGCTGAGCAGCGGTGACCCTCTTGCCTGTGAAAGGGATCGAGCTTATGATGAGAGAGAAGAGAGAACTTCACTAAAGAGCGAAGAATATGTGATAAGAATGTAAAAGAGCAATCTTAAAAGTTAAAATCATGTCCTATAAAAATATGTAATCTTAAAAAGATCTGTGAAAGGGATCGAGCTTCTGATGAGAGATGAGAGAACACTTTATTAAAGAGCGAGAGAATATGTGATAAGAATGTAGAAGAGTAATCTTAAAAGTTAAAATCATGTCCCATAAAAAAAATATAATTTTAAAAAGAAGAGAGGCAACTTGTAAGATTTTTTGTAATTAAATATTGGATTCATTCTAAGTTTTTAGTTCTACAAAGAGAAGATCTATTTTTTGAAAAATTTAGATTTAATATATATTTTTGTTATATGTAAGTGTTGTATGACTATTTTTAAGAAGGAAATATTTTCTTCTAAAATAAACTTAAAGACTATAAACTCAATTACATTTCTCGAAAAAGAAAATACTAAATTATAATAGAAATTAATTATTTGACGGTTTTACTATTCGCACACCTTTTTATTTTTTATGATTCACCAATAATAATTATATTTTTATATGGGTGTAAAATTGATATCTGATAAAAGAATGTATGGATAGCATTATCCTAATTTAATCATCACAAGAAAAAGTAAAAAGTGTCACAAAAATTACTTAACCGGTTAACCCTAGATATATATAAAAAAAAAGGACAAAAAAAAAAAAAAACTTGTGATAACCTAATTTAACCCTAGCGATTAAATTCAGGGTTTAGATTGCTGCATACGTAACATAGCGAAGTTAATTACAGTTACTTGATCAAGGTTTTTTTTGAAGCTTTGAAGCGAACGTACTTTGAGGCCGCAACTTCTCCTCCTTCCCCTTCTAGGGTTTCTGAAATCAATGGCTTCCTCTCCTCATTTCGATGATGTAACACACTCTTTCTTTTCCAATTCCATTTTTACTTTTGTATCTCACCCCACTCCTCACTTCAATTTTTTCTCGATCGCAGCAGGACTTCGATTTTGAAGGCGGATTTTCTGGAACGCGTTCTGGTGAGAAGAGGCCCGCTCCCGATTACGACGATGAATATTACGACAATGACCCTTTTGCACCCAAGAAGGTTTTCCTTTTTGCATCAAATTTCATCAATTCACTCTTGTTTACTTGATTCTTCCTGATTCTGCGTTACGTGTTCTCTAATTACAATGCTCATAAATTGGACTCCGTTTTGTTCTTGGTTCAGGCTAAATCAAAGGCTGAAGAAGCTGCTTCTGGTGTAACTACTGGAATGATATTGTCTCTTCGTGAGAGGTATTTATTTCTTGGCGTAATGAGATCTTAGTTGTGCTGTGAGGATATAATTTGATCCTTAACTTCTTTCTGTGATTCTTTTTTTTCTGGCAGTCTTCAAAACTGTAAGGATACTCTTGCCACATGCCAAGTACGTCTTTACTTTCATGAATTGACCTCATTTGCTCAAATAAGTTGATCTTCTCTTCTTGATGTAACTGGAATGTAGTTTATAATAGTGTTGGATTCATTAATAGAAGCATATTTATGAGCATTTTTTATGATGTTCTAACTTCAAGTTTTTATGGAAGTATTAGGCAAGCAAGCAATATCTTAAGAGGCATAAGATTTGATGAAATGAAGTAGTGTTTTATTTCATTTAAAAGCAAACCAAATAGCTTACTTGTAAAGTTTTATGCTTTGTAAGTAATAACTTAGATTTAGGCCTTTGGGTACATATGCTTGTTGTAATGTTTGACCAACAATTATTCATGTGTACCTAGCAGAAATTGGCACTGGATACATACTCGGTATGAGTAGGACAGGCATACTGAAGACATTAGGCACTTGGGATTACTTAGGGTTCATTGCTTCATACTAAATACTTAGGGATATGTGGTCTAACGTGTCATTCCCCTCTTAGGTTTAAGTAAATTCCCATAGCAGAGAGCCCTGACCATAATCTGTTCAAATTGTGTTTTTTACTATTATTATTTGTATAATTGTCATATCTTAGTTTGAATTCTACCTTTTCCTTGTCTTAGAAAATTGATTAGATCATTCCATATTTCAGAATGAACTTGAGTCTGCAAAATCTGAGATTCAGAAGTGGCGCACTGCATTTCAGAATGAACCCTTCATACCCTCTGGGACCACTCCAGGTTAGTTTATACCTGGTGTTTTGCAATTGACCTTTGTATTCTTAGTCTAGATCTAATTCTACTTTGTTTAAAATATATCCCTGATCTCTTCTGTTATCTTTCTCCATTCAAGCACCCAAACTGGTGATTAATTACCTTCAAGCCCTGAAATCTTCTGAAGAGTCTTTAAAAGAGCAGGTTTTGAATTGAATCTCATTTTTTCCCGTTAAAAATTATGATATATCCGTTGATCAGGGCTCATTGATCCCTTTCACTGTTTCTTGATTATTAGCTTGAAAAAGCAAAGAAAAAGGAAGGTGCATTCTTTGTTACTTTTGCAAAACGAGAACAAGAGATTGCAGAGTTGAAGGTGGGTAATATACTGAAAGTAGGGTTCTTGCTTCTAATGACATGTATGTGTTATTTTATTTATTTATTTGACCGGTTGAGCCTCCTCTTTCATTCTCTTATCTAAGTTGAACACTAAAGGACATTTAATGATTTTATATACAATATTTTGCTTGATATCTTCGATGCTTTTGAACCGAAGTTTTTTACTTGTAAATCTTAGATGATGATGACTCTCATACTGACTTGATTGGCAGTTAAATATCATTTACACTGCTCAATATTGATTGACTCGTCTTTTATAAGTTTGGGCTCTGTTTTCCTTGTGTTTATTGATAAGTGCCTGTTTGGAAAGGAAGGAGATACCCACTTCCTTTGAGAAAAATTTCATTGGAATTTAGAATTCTAGATTGGGGAGTGGTGCTTTTTATTTTTATTTTTTATTTCAATGAGCTCTTCAATTGCCTAATTGGTTAATAGTAGTTAGCTTTATGATGATTGATGAAGTCATTATACCCCAAGAATTATGCTTTTGATGAGAAAGTAGAATGTCTTTAAAGGGGAAAAGGCTGGAATTATCATGTATTGTGAGGTGTATGAAGTGTTGAATTGTAATAAGAGCTTGAACTGATCTTAATGCTTCTTACGAATCCTGATCAGAAAGTTTAAAGCTGCATGCTCTTTAAAGATTTTAGGGTTATGTAGTAAGACTTTATCTACTTTTTAGAGAACATTTTTTCTTCTTTTTTTAATATATATTGCCTTTCTAAACTTTTCCAGTCTGCTGTGCGGGATCTGAAGGCTCAACTCAAGCCAGCAACCATGCAGGTATTGTTTATAATATAGTTTTTGCTATAGCGTGCTTTCATCAATCTGGTTGTGTCCAAAGTCTTTAATGGTACATAGGAAAGCTGCAACGTTTTAATTCTAAGTTACCTTGCTTGTAGTGGTTTTATACTTTTATGTATTATTTTTGTTGTTCTGTTCATTGTTCTCCTTTAAACATTGATGTACTATTGAGTTTTATACTTTATGGCTTGTATAAATTGTTCACTAGATCTTATGTATAAGCTGACTAGCAGGTTGTACTATAGAATCATAGCATCCCTGGTTATCTGGTACTGGATCTCGGGATAGATCCTTCTGGAACATTGAATACTTGTGTTGAATCTGATAAAGTGGTTGTAATTTACTTGTACAACTCAATTTTCATGTTATGCTGCTTTCAAATAATCTTGGCTGCATCTTATTTCCATCCATTATGACTTTTAATTTTGCCCAAAGGTAGTCCTTATTTCCATTTGGATTTTAACTTTCAGGCAAGGAGGTTGTTACTAGATCCAGCTGTGCATGAAGAGTTCACTCGTTTGAAGGTTTGTTATTCAACTTTGTTCTGAATTCTATTGAGTCAAATTTGTTCTTTTGAGAGATATAGAATCCAGGATCGGGATTTTTCCTGATGGCTATAGTTTTACTGGGAAAATGTCAGGCAAGCTGTCTTCTTAGTTCTTTATAGGAGAGTATCACCTTAGTGATATGGTGAAGAAACTTGTTATCCACTATGAGGAGTATTGTATTGTGTCATACGTAGTGTTAATTTTAGTCCCTTATTCACTATCTAAGAGATTATAGTATTTTGGAGGTAGCAAAAGGAGTCAAAATTAAAGCGGAAGTGGAAAAGGGTAGCCTTTTATGCAAGCTTCACAGTTTAAGTATGCAGAACTTCTTAGGTGTTCCTAGATCGTCACACAGGATTGTACTCCTTCCATGACAATAGTATCCACTACTTAAAATTAAACTTTAAATGTTGACCTTTGGTATGCTAACTATTGCTAATTCTTTTATTTGTTGTTTTTGAGCGGAAAAATAAAACACACACCCATTATTTACACAATACGGTTTTTGAAATCTTAATAACTTATACTCCAGGATTCTGCTACTACCATTTGTGAGATGCAATATCTAGTAGAATAATAATAGAAAAATTTATATTAAGAAAACCGTAAAACAAAATATTGCAATTTATTTTTACAGAAACGTGCAACGAAAAAAAATTGCAAAAATGTATATATGTATGAAGAGACTTGCGTGTTTTTTTAAGTCAGTTTTTACATTGTGAATGGCTTATTCTTGTTTCTTACATGGGTTCTCATTTGATCATAGAATTTAGTCGAAGAGAAGGACAAAAAGGTGAAAGAGTTGCAAGATAACATTGCTGCAATCAATTTCACTCCCCAGAGCAAGATGGGAAAGATGCTTATGGCTAAATGTAAAACTTTACAGGAGGAAAATGAGGAGATTGGTAACCAAGCGACTGACGGAAAGGTTCTGTCTTATTCTCTTGATCCTTTAACTGTATCTCCGTTTTTTGTTACGGGAAAAAGAAGAATGTCATTAAGACAGAAGAATAATACAAGGAAGTAGAGGATAAGAGATCCTCCATCTATGAGCAGTAACAATGATGGCATCTAAGCGTTTATGATGTTTTTCAACATTGAATTGTTGCATGTTACTCATGCATTTACAACTTTACATTATTCTTAGCCTGCTAATTTATTGAACTTGGTTTTTGGTGTGTCAATGGTGATGTTGCCATTTCCACCCTCAATTTTTTGTTGTTCATGATTTGCAGATTCAAGAGTTATCAATGAAATTATCGTTGATGAAATACCGGTTTGCCGAATTGAGAAGTGAATTTGAAGGTTAGCATTTTAATCCTTTGACCCTTTTTGGGATGAATCTCAAACCGATTTGCCTATAAATTTGGAGTTTTTGGAAATCAAAGGTTATGCTAATTTATGTAATCTTAAGTTCTAAACTTGACTACAGGGCTGCAGACACATATGGGCGGACTTACAAACGATGTTGATAGATCCAATGACATGGTTTTTGCTTATCCCTACTTTGATATTTTAATTTTAATGTTGTTACAAAACCTTGAATGGGTTTTAATTTAATTGCCTCAGGTTCTGATGTTGCAAGAGAAATTAGAAGAGAAGGATGAGGAGATCAAACGGCTGAAAAATGAATTGCAAGAAAAAGGCTTCAAGGAAGAACAAGGGACAACAGAAGCCTCATCTGAGAAAGATAACACCGATGTAGTGCCTAGGGAAAATGCTGACTAATGTGCCACGTTAGATTAACACAAAGCTTTTGTCGAGAACGTTCTTCCTTTAGATTTTAGCTTCACTCTAATTTGTATATTGATTTGAGTTGATCAATTTGCAATGCAAAGTGATTTTGGTGCTGCAACGTGTAGCATTAGAGTTCTCGTTCATTCTATCATTAATTGGTGGTGTTATGGCACTTGCAATTGCAATAGCTAGAACCTTCTGACCCTCAAAGTGTTGGCTGATGTAGATGGTTTTTGGGTTTTGCCATCCCTGCATAAGCTTAAGCATACGCATACACCCATCTAAATAATTCCGTTATAATTTTAGATTTTGCATAATAACTGTTTGATTCAGCATGTTATTAAAATAACATCTATAGTCTAGAGAAGACAAGAAAATTATTTTTATATTGGTTGTGTATAACGCATGAATCTTCATTTTAGATTTTAAAAATTATAAGCTTGAAAGTTGAAAGTTGAAACTCGTTTATTCATCTAGAACTCTTAGGTATCTTGTTCTGTTTGCCAAACACGTACCCCTTTGGAGCATACGTGTACCACTTCTATGCTATATAGGTACCACTTCTCTAAACTCGTTTCTTTTTTCTTTGAATATTTTACATCGGTTCACATTTTAAAAGAAGAAGAAAAGTTTGCTTGAACCTATTTGTTTAACTTGAACCTTATCTGTCTTGATATCCTTGTGATGTATTATTTAACGTGCTCATTTTCCATGGCCATCTACTTAAGTGATGAAAGACTAGTATTTCTTAAGTGATGATTGATGAATGCTTTTTCTATGGCCATCTACTTCCGAATGGAACTAAAGTACTATTTTCTTTTCACTCATGCTAATACTTTGTTAATCTATTCATCATTTTTAAAGTCATTATTTTTTTATTACTCATAATTTCACACATTAATAGGAAATAACTTATGTGAAACTAATATCTAGTTATATTTTGCTTTTATCTGCTCATACATACTTAAAATTTTATGTGAAATCGTTTTATTTATATGGAAATTTGATAGCACACTAATGCCTTCAAATAATTAAGAAGAATGCATGCTACGTTAATCATTTTTTAATAAGTTGGATGAGTCCGCGATAGGAAAATTTCCTATCAATGGAGACAATTGTGCACTCACAATCATGATGGGACTAATAAAGACCAAAGAGTAAATATATTTTTAATAAAGTTAAGTAAACGGTAAACCTATGAATATATTAAGAACAGGATAGGATTAGGGGATTCGAACTTAAGTTTTCTGATTTTTATAGTACACTCGAACGCAGTGTAAAACGTGTAATTAGGATAAGAAATTAGAAATAGTTTGGGTGGAATATCGCTTAGGATTGAAAACGATTGGTTTATTTCTTTGAATGTGCTTATGAAAATAAACAACTTAATAAAGAAAATTTTTGTTTCTGTTATGTTTGAATAAAAATTTTATAAGCTTTTATAAACAAGTCAACAAAGACAAATCAATAAGAAAAAGAAAAAAGAAAAACTCGAGCATAGATAAGAAAACCATTCCTCCTAGCTAGTTTTTCATAATCCAACACAAAATAGAGACCGTGACCGTTAGTTAGTAGTTACGGTTTTTTTTTCTTTTTTTTTGAACTACCTAGCAGACCCTAAGTCACTTAAATTATTACTATTCAACTGTGGTGACATTAATTATTAATCACGAGTATATTTAAGTATACACACCTAGCTTTCTTTTATTCAACTCACCACCCTTTTCTATTTCATTATTCAAACAACTCTCTCTCTCTCACTCTCCATTGAAGAAACCTCTCCGTTATTATCATCGCCATTGCTACTTAGAGCTTCTTAATTATAATATTCATGACGCCAAGCTTAACCACCGTCCAAGAAAATGGAGTCCCCAACTCCAATAATCCACCATCACCACCCTCCATAAAACTGGAAGCCTCAACCTTCTTAGTCAACGACCACCCCATCCTCACACAAGTCCCACCAAACATAATTTCCACACAGCCACAGCAAGATTCAACCACCAGCAAGAACACCGCAGCAGGATGCTTTGTGGGGTTCAATGCCGAGGAGGCACTGCCCCGGCACGTGGTTTCCCTGGGGAAGCTGAAAGGAATCAGGTTCATGAGCATATTCCGGTTCAAACTCTGGTGGAGCACCCACTGGACCGGCTCCAGCGGTAGCCACGTAGAGCACGAGACTCAAATCATGATACTGGACAACAACGGTTAGTTATTATTACCTGCCTATTACTATTTTATTTTTATTCTCGTTGATTTTAGTGACTATTTGGTGTATAGTTGAGATGGGGCGTCCTTATGTCCTCCTTTTGCCGCTCATCGAAGGAGCCTTCCGGGCTTCCCTCCAGCCCGGGCTTGACGACTTCGTTGATATCTGCATGGAGAGTGGATCCACGCGCGTGACAGACTCCACATTCAAAGCGTGCCTCTACATGCACGCCGACAACGACCCCTACGCTCTCGTCCATGAAGCCATGAAGGTCATCCGCCTCCACCTTGGAACCTTCAGGCTTCTAGAAGAGAAGACTCCGCCCGAAATCATCGACAAGTTTGGCTGGTGCACGTGGGACGCCTTCTACCTGGAGGTGCACCCTCAGGGCGTCCGCGAAGGTATCAAGACCCTCGCGGAAGGAGGGTGCCCTCCTGGTCTCGTCATCATTGATGACGGTTGGCAAACGTTTTGCTGCGACGACGAGCCAGTAACCGATGGAGGAAGCTTGAATTGTAAGATTCCCGGAGAGCAGATGCTGAATAGGCTCATCAGGTTCGAAGAGAATTGCAAGTTCAGGGATTATGAGGGTTGTAAGGGGAAGGGGAAGGGGATGGGTGCGTTTGTGAGGGAGCTGAAGGAGGAGTTTGAGGCGCTGGAGAATGTTTATGTGTGGCATGCGTTTTGTGGGTACTGGGGTGGGATAAGGCCCAAGGTGGAGGGGATGCCGGAGACGAAGGTGGTGGAGGCGAGGTTGTCGAAGGGGGCGGAGATGCTGATGACTGACTTGGCGGTGGTGAAGATATTGGAGAACGGTGTTGGGGTTGTGGCGGCGGATGAGGCTGACAAGTTGTATGAAGGGCTTCACTCTCATCTTGAGTCGGTGGGTATTGACGGTGTCAAGATTGATGTCACTCATGTAAGTATTATTCCTCCCAAATTATCATCTATTTTTTTTTAATTTTCTTTTAAATAAAAGTGACTCCCACTTTCATTTCTTTCTTGAATTTTAGTTCTCATATGAAGATAAAGTTAAACCATTAGGGGTGGAGATGGGAATAAATTCAAATAAGATATACTTTTGACCACGTTTAGAATGTTAAGGATAGTCTATAGTCTTATTGTGTGTTATATAAAATGTTCAAATTAAATTCATAGCTTACTCCATTAATATTGTAAGATGGGTATCATGATGAATGTGCCAAGACATATAATATTCCACAAATCGATAATATTATGTGATAGAGATATAGAGTAGAATTAATATACATATATCATTATGCACTTCTATATATATATATTTTTATGTTGAGATACATTATTTTTATCGTAAATTATATTTGTGTATTTTCTAATGAATGTTATATTAAGAATAATGAGAAGCGAGAAGGCACTGATCACTAGGATTTTTTAAATGTGGCAGGTTCTAGAGATGGTATCAGAGGAGTATGGTGGTCGTGTTGAACTCGCCAAACCATACTACAAAGCACTCACTAATTCCGTTAAAAAACATTTCAAGGGCAACGGTGTCATTTCCAGCATGCAGCAGTGCAACGACTTCATGTTCCTTGGCACAGAAACTATATCACTTGGACGAGTTGGTAACCTCCTAATAATAACAATTCTTACTTACTACTTTAATTTGATTCATAAACAATAAAATGAACAAAAATAACAAGACAACAACTATATACAAATAAATAATGATTGATTTTTAGCGTGTATATAACAATTTTGTGTTTAGGACGCAAGAATTTAGAGGTTCAAATATTGTTTTTTCTAGGTGATGATTTTTGGTGTACGGACCCGGCCGGAGATCCCAACGGAACATATTGGCTACAAGGATGTCACATGGTGCATTGTGCATACAATAGCTTGTGGATGGGGAATTTCATACACCCGGATTGGGACATGTTCCAATCGGATCACGCCTGCGCCGAGTTTCATGCGGCTTCTCGAGCCATCTCCGGTGGACCGGTTTATGTGAGTGACTCTGTTGGGAAACACAACTTCAAGTTGCTTAAGAAGCTGGTTCTCCCAGATGGCTCCATTTTACGGTGTCAACACTATGCACTTCCTACTAGAGATTGCTTATTTGAAGATCCTTTACATGATGGCAAAACAGTCCTCAAAATTTGGAACCTCAACAAGGTAACATCCCATACAATACTACAAATATATAATCCTGTATATTTTTATACGCAATGCTACGTCAAATAACCAACAAGTAATATATTTGTTTGTGACTAAAATAATTCATATGCGCCAGAGCGTGCATGTAATGCACTGATAACTCGATGTTGTTTCTGCTCTTTGGTATTTTTATTATATGTTCACTTTGGTATTGGAAACAGTATACAGGGGTTTTGGGTCTATTCAATTGCCAAGGTGGAGGGTGGTGTCCTGTGAGTAGACGAAACAAGAGCTTTTCAGAATGTTCACACTCTGTTTCTTGCATTGCAAGTCCCAAAGACATTGAATGGAGCAACAAAGGGGTTGATTCATTTGCAGTTTACATGGTGAAGGACAACAAGTTGAGGCTAATGAAGTATGGTGAGAGCATTGAGGTTTCCCTAGAGCCTTTCGCTTTCGAGCTCATGACGGTTTCTCCGGTGATGTTGCTACCAAGATCGTCAATTCAGTTTGCACCATTTGGATTGCTGAACATGCTCAACTCTGGAGGCTCAATTCAATCCTTGGAATTTGATGAAGATGATAATGTGGTTAGAATTGGGGTGAGAGGTCACGGCGAGATGGCGGTGTTTGCGACCGAGAAGCCGGTAGGTTGTAAGGTTGATGGAGAATCTGTGGAGTTTGATTACAATGGCGATGATAGCATGGTTAAGCTCCAAGTTCCTTGGCCTGCTTCTTCAAGGTTGTCCATGGTGGAGTATTTTTTTTGAACCAATTAAGATCTGATGCTTCACATTGTGTGTATGAATAAATAGGTGTTACTTTATTAAAGATTCGCAGTGCATTAAAAAATTGAGTGCAAATATTTGAATGAAAAGGGTAAAACTCTGTGTGTGTGTGTGTTAAACGAAATATTTGTATAAAAAATTGATGGCATGTTTGTTGTTGATTGAAATCACATGGCATGTTTGTTATTGATTGAAAATAAATCCGTTATAAATAACTGATATGTTTGTTGACGCTACAGTAGTAAAATTTTCTTTTGAGCTCATAATATAATATATCAAGCAGCTTTCCATTTTTTATGCAATTTCTTTGAATTGGTTGCTAATTTCACTAATAATTATGCGATGCAAATGCAATGCATAGGTGATGCTTATATTTGAATTTAGACGGAAATAATGTA
>JASCZI010000916.1:3850-18372 GCA_036250425.1 Stylosanthes scabra | reverse complement strand
AAAAAAAAAAAAAAAAAAAAAAAAAAAAAAAATTAAAGAACTAGTGCCAATTGGTATAAAATAATCAACTCACTCATCTCATTAATAATCATGAAATAACACATTGAATGAGTACGATAGCTAGACTTAGAACTACTTACATTTTTAGCTGGCAAATCAATAGCATCCCTATCTCCTGCCATGTCATCATCACGAGATACATTATTTATTTTTCATATATATAAATCCGATACAATGATATTGAGTCATCCACTAATTTATATTCACGCTCTAGATGATCATTTTTAGGCGTGAAGAATATGATCTCTTGGAACATATAAGTGTGAGACATCCATTATTCCATGAGCTAACTTTTAAAGTTGAGTTAGTCCAATTTATTTTCAGTTCTAAGATATGACTCATCATATATTCTACTCATCATTAAACATTATATTGTTCTTTCCTCTGATGCGGTTGTTCTCCATTTCTTCTTCATTAGTTGTCGATGATGACGAAGACGTGATTAATTGAATCACATCACTTGCATTTCCTTCATAGCCAGCCACAGAAATATATGCAAGGTTTCTTAATCTCGCTAGAGCTTTGATGGGCACTTGTACTATGCCAGTTTTATCAGCTTTTAGCTCTGTCAATGATTCCGTTTGTTCACATCTTCTTCTAACTTGACAATCTTTGAACACCCAGAGATGATGAAAGTTTCAAGAGATTTCAAGTTGTATATGCTTCTTGGAAGTTCACAAAGGTTTCTACAACCTTCCAAATTGATCTGACGGATTTTTTCAAGACTTCCAATGGTAGGGGAAATCGAAGACAACCTTATACAATCTTTGAGTACTAACTTCTCAAGATTAGGTAACCATGAAAAATCTGGGCTTTTTATCAAGTTATGAGAATGGCTAAGATTTAAAATCTTCAGATAGTTTATTGGCTGCAAGAAAGAAAAAAATTTTAAAATTAGAATACAATACAAGCTTATGAATTATACGTACACCTTAGGAACAACCTCAAAATTCAAGAGATAAATAAGGATAGAAGCTTTGATATATTATAATTTTTAATTTTTTTAATCGATAATACTATGTGTATTACTGTATACTTTCATATATCCTATTTTACAAAACACATTAATACAACATACGATATCATAAAATTAGTTATATATAGCACATAAATAATGTAACAATACAAAAATTAAAATAGAATAAAAAAACAATGGTACACGTAAATTAATTCTTCTTTAATTTAATAATGGTGCTATTCTTATAGTATATCATATTTATATTGCAAAACAATAATAAAATAGCAGCACTAATAAAGATTATTTTTTTAAGTCAATCCACAATATTTAAAAGTTACATGCTATATTATTAGGAGAATAGCAAACAGAATGAAAATTGTCTTTTATTTTTTATTTTTTAATTGTTTTTATTTGATTATCGTTTATTATTTTATTTTTATTAATTTTATTTTATAAAATTAAATATTTATCTAATAATTTTCATTCTCTTAATGTAAAAGCCTTTTCATTCTAAAACTCACTTATTTAAAAGAACTATGCTACGGAACCGACAATCAGGAGCTCTTAGGGGACCAATAAGTTCTTATTATCCAAAACTGATTAAAGTTATCATCCGAAAATAAGACAAGTTATCATTTAAAACTGACCAAAATTATCATCTGAAACTAGCCAAAGTTATCATCTGACCACCATCGCCAGCAGCAGCAGCACCATCACCACCACCACCACAACAACACCACCACCATCGTACCACAACAACAACTTCACCATCACCACCATCACAAACACAATACCACAACAACAACACAAAGAAGATAAAGAAAAAGAAAGAAGAATTAAGAGAAGAAAAAGAAGAACCCGAGACACTATGAAAAAGAGAAGAAGAATAACATGGTGAAGTTATTGGTGGAGTTGCGTTGTTGACGTAAATGGACTTTTCTATAGAGGTGAGCATTGCGGTGGAAGAAGAAGATGAAGATCGAACATGGTGAAGCATTGCGGGATCACGTGATAGGAAAAAAACAAGAGGGTCTACCATAAAGGGACCATTGTTGAGAGAAAAGAGAAAAAGAAGGGACATTAATGTTGGTTATTTATTGGATAATAACTTATTGATCTCGTATATTTGTTCTATTTAAAAATATGTTAACTAAAATTATCCATTATGTTTAAAAATATTAACTAAAAATATGATATTGAAGATGTATCCTTTATTATTTTTATCTAATAGTAGGAAATTTCTAATATAAAAGGAATTTTAATATGAATAAATCAATAAATAATAAGGAAAAGCAGGGGACCAAATATAATTGATATCAATAAGAACAAACAAAATCTTAGCTCCTTTATCTTTACAAAAATCCTATCATTTCTCTCTCTTATTTCCTCTCTCCACTACAACCTCATCGCGCTACCATCGCTTCTTCCGCCTCAACATTCTACTCCAGTGAGGCCTCGATAGAAGCAGTAAGGCAGAGCTCAATGTCGATCTGTGTGTTGGCATTTTTTGCAACGTTGTTCTATTCGAACTCCATCAGAGCTGCATCTTCTTCTTCTTCTTTGCGTGATCCCGACCGCCGTGGTTTCTTTTTCGTGCCTCCCTGTTCGGTTTCTTCTTCTTTCTTTTCTTTTTCTTCTTCACGCGATCTCAGCCACCACCGCTTCTTCGTGCGTCTGTGTTTGGTTTCCTCTCTTCTTTTTTCTTTATACGTCCCTGTCCGGTGGTAATAGTGGTGGTGGTGGTGAGTGCTAGGCAATGGTGGTGACAGTGGTGAGATTACAAATGATAATTGTATTTTGTTTTGGATAATAACTTGAATATGTTTCGAATGATAATTGTGTTGGTGAAGAATTAGCGTCTGTTTCAGATGATAATTATTTTTAGTTTTGGATGATAATTTTTTTTAATTTTAAAAAATAACTTTTAATTGGACTTATTACTACCTAATGACTCCTTAATGTTGATTCCATAGCACTAACGTATCTTAATATAATGAATCCGTTGGAATTAAAATTTAAAAACCAAAGTAAGAAATTCAATGTTATTGAAGTGATTTATAAACAGCAAGATCAGAACCAATTCAATCCCCTTTTTTAATTCTTTGGTTTAATTATACCACCGGTTTTATAGTTTTATCAATTATTTGTTCTTATTGAAGTGATTTATAGTTTTATAAACAGGAAGATCAGAACCAATTTATATTAATTTTGCTGGCTCCCTATTCGTCATAATGTATTGACTCCTTAGTCTTTTTAAAAAAAAAAAATTAAAAAAACCTAATTGAAAATTCGGATGAACTATAAGTACCGCAAGTAAAATTATTCGTACCTGCTTCAGCGTCTCCCGCCATAGAACTTGTAGCTTGCTGTTTTCTAACTCAATGGAAACTGTACATGGTTGATAACAGTCCATGGGAGTGTGTGTCAAAGGAAATCCATTCCAACTCATCCATCTAAGATTTCTAGAAAGATGTTTGAACTCTCCATTAAATTCTGCACTTTCGAGTTGAAGCAATTTGACTCCAGGCATAATCTTTAATGTTTTTTCACTCAAACTAATCGAATTGGTCGTTGGCAACTTCAAACTCAATCCCATGACTTTTTCTAATTTTGTTCCCTGGATAAAGGGTAAATGAAAAAAAAAATTGATATTAGTTACTGGAAGTTGGAAATAAAATTAGCAATAGTGTTAAGAACATATAGAGAGCAAATCAATTAGAATGAAAAATCAAGTACAATCCATGTTTATCTCTATCCAAAACGTAAAATTTATTAAAATAAATCATACCTCCTCATGAATCTTTAATAGTTGAAGCACTGATGATTGTGTTTCTGTGTTTGCTTTTGTTTCGTGGTACCATAATCTACTGCGCTCTTCAAGTTTAGGTGATTGCTCACAAATTATTACTCTTGCCATATCCCTTAACAAGTCATGCATTCCAAGCATATTATTTTTATCAACAGTTATAAGGTTTCGCTCCTTAAGGACATCGATTCCATTTTCGGCATCGAGCCCGCAACCTTCTAATATCTGGATAACTTCATTTCGATTCATCCCAATGAAAAAACATGCCATGTCAAGGAATATTTCTTTTTCATATTTATTTCTTAAACCATCATAACTTATTTGTAGTTTCTCCAGGACTTCATCAGGGGGAATTGATTTCAGTCTTTCCAATGCTCTATTCCAAACTTGTATTCCGCTGTTAAACAAATTGGACCCAAGAACTTCCAGAGCTAGTGGCAATCTACTACAATATTCTACTATTTCTTTAGAACGCTCAATAAAGGCGCATCAGCTTCTGGAGGCCATGCTTTTCTGAATGCATGCCAACTAAAAAGCTCAAGGCATTCATCCGGTTCCAATCTCATCTTTTCAGTATCGAATGTGTGTTCACACACTCGAAGAAGATCATTATTTCTTGTTGTGATGATTAATATGCATCCAGGACCACATCATTCACCACTACCACACAAAGCATCCAGTTGGTCCCTATCATTCACATCGTCAAGCACAATGAATACCCTTTTACCTCTAAGCTTATCCTTTAATATTTGCTTCCCTGAATCAATGTTATTTTTCTCTATCCTTGTTCCTCCGAATATATCCTTAAGAAGTCGCTGTTGCAACAGAACCTTTCCATTATCTTGCTGCCAACGCTCCCTAATATTTTGGAGGAAGCTCCTGCCTCCAACAAACTTGCGACTAATTTCATTATAGATGGCTTTGGCGATAGTTGTTTTACCACTGCCCCCAATGCCATTTATCCCAAGTGTCACAACATCTTTTGTTTCTTGAATGTTTGATTCTTCAATAACCTTTTTCACACGAGATTCTACTCCCACTGGATGACGTGCAATGGACATCTCTGTCTTATCTAGTAAACTAGTAACATCTTCAACAATTATTTTGATATCTTCACTTCCATTCCTATAAAACATACAGAGACAAGCACCAGCCATGCATACTCAACCAATCCTTTTTTTTTTTTTCTTTTCAATAAGTCTACGTCCATAAAAATGGATCAATAAGTCACTCATAATTTACATGGTCTAATTTTTAGAAAAGTAATTTATATTTAAAATAAATTTGAATAAAATAATATATGAAAAGCAATTTAAAACTGCTCACGTTTTTGGATGTGAACTCACAACTAAAAATAGTGTTAAGTGATTATTTTTTTTTTAATTTAATTTTTTTAAAACAGACTAGGTAAGTGTTTTTTTTTTTTTCAAAGATATTCATTTTATTGCATTATAGGTAACAAAAGACTAGGTAAGTGTTAGGTAAGTATAAAGGAACAACTTAATTATAAGTATATTCCAATTAATTCAACACATCTAAAATAATAAATTGAGCATATGTTGTTATAAATAGACATCCAGAATTTGGGATAAATTTTAATTATTTTTCATACAACAAACAAAGCCAAATGGAACAATTATCTATTATTTTAGGAGTCAAAATAATATTTTATGAATTATCATTTAGATATATTTGGCAAAGCACAGAAATAGTTAATCTCAATAATAAAAGGAATCTAAATGAGAAAGATAAACTAACGTGGATAATAAAAAAATATCACGAGATGATATTTTAACTCAAAGCAATTAAAGAAGTGTGAAAAATTGAACCAATGATTTCAAAAAAATTATATAAATTAAAATACAACACAACGTATCTAAAATAATATATGAAACCAATATTATTAATAAAACACATCCGAAAATATGAATAAGTTTTACTCAGAGAAGTCAGGTAGTAAACAGAGTCAAATAATATCAACAATAAAAAAATGTGTAGGAAGTTAAACACATCTATTAAAAGAAAAAGCTATTAGCGAAGCCATTTGAATGTTAAAATTAATTTGAATAATTTAAATTTATTCCATTTGAAATTAATTCTGTTATGTTTTTTAAACATTTAATTTCAAATTATAACCACACATGTATGTGCTAATATTTAAAATAGAAAATTTGGATGTGTCGTTTTTAAATTTAAAAATAATCATTAATAAATTATTATTATTAATTGAGAGAGAAAAATTAAAACACAATAAATTTAGATAGGTTAGTTTTTTGCTATTTGTAAGATTTTTTGTTGATTATGGATGGATTATGGAAGGTATTTTATGTATATGTAGTCGTATTGTTTTTTTTTAAGACCATGTGGTTCTTGACAAAAGATAAACGACAATTTTATGTATACATCTATTTTAGCCAACCAAATTATTTAATTATTCTATGTCAAATAAAATATTATTTCAATGTTAAATAAAAATTTATTTCGGTGTTATTTTTTGTGCTATTTGACATAAAAATAGTCTTCTAAATAAATTACTAAATAAATATACAAATAACATTACCCAAATATAAATGTTAAATCAATCTTTAATATTAAGTTTTTAAGATATACACATTTATGTATAAAAAATATTCTCATTTTTTGTGAAGAGAAAAGACTATACATTCTATTATCTCAAAGCAACTTTATTTTGAAAAAGAAAAATACAACATAGATCAATATGTCTGAAGAGAAAGGGGCTGAAACATCAACAAAAACGAATGCACTTATTACATGGATATTAAAACTTTTGACTTGTGATAATAAAAAATTGTATAAATAAGATTACAATTTTCTATAATAACTAAGTTTTAACAGGTTTTTTCATACACTTCTGTAAGCTAAATCACTTCTTAAATAAATTATCTAAGGAACCAAGTTATGTTAGTTGAATGGTTAGCTAACTTTATCTACCTAATTTTGTTTTTAAAATTTTAAAATATTTTAATTTAATTCCTATTGTTAAATTATTAACTGTTAAACACTAATGTATCTATATCTTTATAATAATAATCTATTAAAAGAGAGACCAAATAGTTTCATAATCAACCTCACATCTTTGATTACACGATCTTTTGTCACCTAACATTATTTTAGGTACCATAACCTTATATCTTTGCATTGTAACTGTGATTCTTATTATAAGTTAATCTTCTTATAACCTTTTTATTTTTGCATTGTAGTTTAATTTTGATGAACTTATAGTAAGTTTAATTTGAAAATTAGTTATTTTTACTAATCTATCAATACACAATTGATTGTCGATATAAAATTCTTTTACACGAAAATTGCATGAGAATTAAATTAGGTTACTATATATACTTTCAATGTTCATATTTATTCTTTCTTTTCATAATTACCCCTTCTTATACATAATATATAAATCAATATTTACCTCACACATTTTCTATATCTCTTTTATCTTGAAACCCAGAACCAAGAAAATCTAGATGAGTGAGTAAAGGTGTTGGAAATGCAGAACGCCATGCAGAAGTAACCAAGCCCTATCTAGTCTTCCTTTAATAAAATTACCTCCAAATTGCCGATTATTCCACGTGAATTTATCGCCTTCGTACCCAATGCTAACCAATCTGCCATCATTGATGAAATCAGTGAAACTCTGTAAAGAAGTTGAGGACTTAGAATGACCCCCACTTTTTCATGGTGAGAGCAAATAGTATTGAAATCCTCAATCACAACAACTCCATCTCCCCCTTTTTCCAACACTTCTAAAAGTCTAGCAACCTGTAACCCCCTAGTGGCTTCTTCCGTGTGAATGTAAACACCAATAACCTCCCAAGGTTGTTGCTGATGATCAGCAACCACAAAATGAGTGTAAAAGGAATCGTGTCCACGAATTTGAACAATAACTTCTTCTTTCCAAGCCACGGCTAAACCCCAGCCATACCAATAGGATCTACTGTGAAACAAGACTCATAACTAGACCTCATGAACGTACCCTCCACAAATGATGCATTTTTTAGTTTCACAGAAAAAATACCTCGGGAGAATGAGATTTATGAATACTTGTATGTTGTGGATTATCAGGAGTTTCCCCAAATCCTGACAATTCCACATCAACATCTTCATACTTCCCAGGGTGCCAAATGTTGGGTGGCACCATCTCCCTTTTCAGTTGATGTGTTATCATTGTGACATGGTTTCTTAGAAGCGTTTTCTTCTGTGTGTTCCTAAGATCTCCTTTTCATTCCTATTACAGGATTAATGATGGTAGCCCCCTTTCTGGCTAGGCGTTTCAAGGACTGTCTCTTCATTCTTCTCCTTTTACCCCTGGCATTGTTGGGTCCCACCTCAAAAGTGTATTTAGCTGACATTGTTGAGAATGGAATGTGCGGTTCAGTGAGTGCCTTCTCCTTGTTATGTAAAACTTCTTGACTATTTACACCATCCTCCTTATTTCTTCCCAATAGTAATCTGTTATCATCTTGATTCCTT
This sequence comes from Stylosanthes scabra, assembly GCA_036250425.1. Lineage (NCBI taxonomy): Eukaryota > Viridiplantae > Streptophyta > Magnoliopsida > Fabales > Fabaceae > Stylosanthes > Stylosanthes scabra. The sequence continues at coordinate 10,054 of JASCZI010000916.1, read as the reverse complement.
CCATAAGAATTTTTTACTTGTGAATTGTCTTCTTGAACAGAAATATTTGCAAATTCACGAAGTAGATTAATCGGAGTGGGCTTTCGATGTTTTCGATGAGTATCTGCAGAAATAGAAAAACCATTAGGGTTCATATTCTCCTTTTGTTTTTCAATTCTCCATCCGAACTACTGCTCTGCTTTCAACCACGGATCCCATTGTTCATCAAGTGTTTTACCTGCCACAAAATCTGTTAAATATTTATTGCAACTACGTATTTCATGACCAATGAAACCACAATAGTGAAAAAAGTTTCCAATCCTTTCATATTTGATATGTTGGTTGATGATGTGTCCATTACTCCCTGAAATCTTCAAATTTCTCCTCAGGGGCATAGTGATATGCAGTTGAACCTTGACTTTGAGAATTCTCTCATTTCCGCTTCTCATTTGAAACAGGTCAGCATCTAAAACTTTCCCCAATGCTCCTCCCACTTTCATTGCCAATTTTCTTGTTTTGCAATGATCAGGAACACCACACAATTGAATCCATAGAGGAACTTTGATAAATTCTGTCTCTTTTATCTTTAAATTCTCCTCCCATCTCTGTAAATTCAAGATATACTTCTTGAAAAGCCACGGAGCTCCCTTTTCAATTCTTAAGAGATCAACTTCATTGCTGAAAAAGAATTGAAATATGTTTTCCCCTCTGGTGTTCTCCAAATGGCATGAAGCGCAGTTTCAAGAGTGCCAACACTAAAACTGCGACTTGACAGAAGCTTGCCAATCAAACTCTTAGAGCAGTTTTCAACACCTTCACATATGTCTTCATCATCAAAGTTCACAACACGTTCCTCCAAATCCTCTTGACCTCCATGATCTACAAGAAATTGAGCAACAGCAGAGGCTGGCATGATTGTCCAATGTTGGACTCAGGTAAAGAGCTCACCAAATTAGGATTGTACGTAAATCCTAGCAGAGCACTCAATAAACCCTAACACAGCAGGGCACTCTGCCTCTTAATAAATATAGTATACCTAATCAAGATTAGCTAGGTCATTTATTTTATGTTAAATAAAAGATCATTTAGATATTAAATAGATAAGGAAGATGGTATCAACTCAGAAGAGGAGAGTGATGACACAGAAGTGGTAACAAGAAGAAGGTTGGAGGTTCGAGACCAAAGAAGAGCAGAGCATCTCAGACGCAGAGAATATTGTTGGGATCCTATAAGAGAATTTTCCAAACACGTTTTAGCTCATGTAAGGAGGGTCATAAAGATATGAGCAAGAAGGAGTTTGGAGGAACTGCAAGAGTGGTCAGGGCCGAAAATAGATCAGAGGTTAGTGAAAATAACTTAACTATAATCAAGGAGCGCAGTGATAATGAAAAGTCAGAGGGGGCGATTAAAGAAGCTAACAAAACCAAATATGCATGTGAGGATGCAGGTATGAATTTTGATGAGGAGGACCGTGACGTGGTTTTGCGAGATATTTTGAACACCACTAGATCCAGGAGAAGAAGACAAGATGGGAAGTATGGAAACTGAAGATCTAATCACTGGGATTGCTTTGGAATATTTATTTTATGAACAATGCAGGTGGCGTCAATAAATTAAAGGAGGGAGTGAAGGAGATTATTTTGGTTGCTGTTTAATTCTATCGCATTTCTTCAGTACTCTCATGGTTGCACAACTGGAGTGGTGTTTTTGTTGGTGAATCCGCTTCCGGAGTTTTTGTCTTGTTTGTTGGTGATGTTGTTGATTTTTTTTCTGTTTCTCTCTTGGCTTCTTTTGTTGTGTTTGTCTTATTTGTTTTGTTTGACTCCTCTAACACCCACCGTTCACGTACTTGGTATTTGGATTGTATCTAAAAAAAATAAAGTTTATTTTTATGCTATTTTTTGTTTTATTTAACATCAAATAATTTTCTATTTGACATAAAAATAAATAATGCAAAATAGGTATACACTTAAAATTATCCTACTATTATATTATTTAAAAATTTTAATTATTTATATATCACCGGGCCACTAGGCTGGAGCCAAGTGACCCGAGCCTAGGCCCAGCCTTAACTTTGTATTATTATCTGGTTAGTTTTATTAATTTTGGCCCTAAATTTTATTGGGTCTGGGTCGGACCTTGCGCTAATATGTACCATGAACATTCCTATATACTATTGGAAGATTTTTAAGTATACCGGTATACCAGTGTATCGATAACTTGTAACTGTTGATCTTAATTTATATATATTTTTATACTTTTTTAAATTCAAATCAATGGTAAAAGATTACCGGTATACTAATATACTAGTATACTTAAAATTTTTCCTATATTATTACTATCACATTAGCAGAGGATGAAAATAATCCATTAGGAAACTCTAAACTCCCAAGTAAAGGAAGTGTATGTAATACGTGTAGGAGACTTATTTTAAATTCAAATACCTGGAGTTTATCACAGTCTTCCCGGAAAAGCTACTAACTTCGAAAAGATCTGTTTTCCATCTTTGCACCTTATCTGCTTCCACTGGTCTTTTACCGTTTATAAGACTTTCAAAAGCTTTCCCAAATGCGCTCTCTTTCTTTTAATAGCGTACATCTGCGGGATGTACTCCTAAGAATACAGGGAAAACCACTTGACCTTTTGTTCTATGGCATACCATGATGTTCTCAAGCTCTTGCAGGCACCATTTTGAATTAGCATAGTGGGTTGGCAAAACAATGACAGAACATGCAGACAATCCTATTGCTTTTAACAATGCGATTGAAATCCGTTCTCCTCTTTGAAGTCCATCAACATCATCATCATCCTTGAAAACAGTAAATGCAGCATTTTGGAGATATGTATGGAGATGTGATGTAAATGCTGACCGACTGTCCCTGCCTCGAAAACTCAAGAAAACATCGTACTTCCTTTCCTGAAAAATGATAATTAATTAAAGATTTAGTATCAATATGCATCTCAAATCAGGGTACTAGTGATAAGGGATTATGTATTGCTTAAGTAACATTTCATGATTGAGTTATTGTGAAAATGGCATCCTATTGAGAGCTCATGATAATTAGATGTTCAAGCAACATCAGTTCAAAAGAGAAAATAAATATAAAAATTAAAGGCTTAATTATCCTGTTTTTCAAATAGTGCTTCTAGAAGGGGTTGGTGGCAAAAACGCACAGTAATCGAGTTACTGTGCGGCATTGTGCAAATAGTGAAAAACGCATAAAGAAAAAGAGAAACGCGTTTGTGCACAGTAAAAGTTACTGTACACATGCGTTGATCCTTGCCTATAAATACGGAGGGGGTTCATTTGTGTTGATGTACCAAACTGAAGAGAAAGAAACTTCAATGAGAAAATGTAACGGTTTAGTTACATGTTGAGATAGGTTATTTATCTCTGAGAGGTGTGGGTTGTGTCCAAAAATTATAATGTGTGTGTTGATACATCGGGAACATTTTTGGGGGTTAACTCTGTTATTCCTTGGTTTTAGGAATAGATTCTCCCTGTGATACACTATATGTAACTCTTGGGTGTGTAAGAGTGTGGAAAGGGTATGATGTAATTATCTTGAATATAGTGCAATTTCTTTCTGAGTTTGGCACCTGATTTTTACCCGATTTTGGGGTTTTTCACGTTAAATGATGGTGTAAGTTACTATTAATGCAATAGTGCCCATATAGTACTATTCACATATACCGTACGGTTCTATTTACCGAGACGTATATGCACTGTTCACATATATGGATGTCAGTATTATACTCGTATACGTATACGGTACTGTTCATCTATACGGTTACTATTCGTGAATACGATTTTTCGTCAAATTTATTTTTCTATCGGAGAGGTTAATTCTCGGTGGAAAATGGTGTCGGATTTTCGCTGCGCATAGACACTGGCTTAATTTCCCAACAAGTGGTATCAAAGCCGATGGTTTGATCGGTCTGGTGTTCAGGAGTATTTATATGTAGCATCGAAAGTCTTTCCGACAAGGGTGGTCCGGGCTGCGTGTCCCGCGGTGTGCGGCGGTGTTGATGGACAAATACTCTGGTGGAAAGTTCAATTATTATTATGCTTTGTGGTTGTAGTATTATCTGATCTTCCACATCAGAAAAGAATTGTGCTTTGTTGTTCAAGAAGTTAACCTTGGTTATTGGAGGAAAGTGTGATACTATAAAGGTGTGGTACGAAACCGGTTTTGTGTACTATTTATAGTATGGACACACTGGTTCAATATACAGTTGCAAGGTCTTTTGCTGAAGCTGTGATGGTTGATAGAGAAAAGTGACGAAGGTTTGACTTGAGGTGAATTCAAGTCAAGGACGTGTTGGGGTTACATGTGGCACCGAAAAAAAAAATTTCAGAAAGAGGGTATTTCTCTCGGTGATCTGGGCAAGTGTTTTGTCCAAGTGGAGCAAGTTCAGAGAGAGGGTTTCTCTCGGTGGTCTGGGCAGGTGTTTTGTCCAGATGGAGCAGATTCAGAGAGGGGGTTTCTCTCTCGGTGATCTTCTCGGTTATGAGAAGATATCCTTATGGAGCATTGAGCTACCATTGTAAGGGATATGTTCTGTTAGCAGGGTCCACAATTGCACACGGGCATTGGGTGATGTTAATGCAGGGTGTGTGGTGGAGGTATGACAATGCTGCTAGCAGGTCCACAATTGCACATGGGCATTGGTTGGCGTTGATGCAGGGTGTGTGGTGAAAGTATGTCGATGGCTGATGAATTTTCCAAAATAGCCAACAGGAAAGTTACACCATAAATTTCAGCAGGGTTCTTTCGACATGTGATAAAGTGAAATTTCTTGGAATGGTTTAGTTCCAAGTGGCTATACTCATATGGTGGAGTATGATAGTTCGGTTTTGAACTATGATTGTCGGGTTTGGCAATGGCAGCAGATGCTGTGTTACTCTCGATCAAGGTGGAAACTCAGGTTGATCGAGGATCAACCCCAGGTGATGGTTGGAAATTTGTCCAGTGGCTGGAGGTGGAGAATTGTGGGGTCCAGCCACTGTTTGCACAGTAAGTTACTGTGCAAATAGTGAAAAACGCATAAAGAAAAAGAGAAACGCATTTGTGCACAGTAAAAGTTACTATGTACACGCGTTGATCCTCGCCTATAAATAGGGAGGAGGTTAATTTGTTTTGATGTACCAAACTGAAGAGAAAGAAACTTCAGTGAGAAAGTGTAAGGGTTTAGTTACAAGTTGAGATAGGTTATTTATCTCTGAGAGGTGTGGGTTGTGTCAAAAAATTATAAGGTGTGGGTTGATACACCGGGAACGTTTTTGGAGGTTAACATCTCTGTTATTTCTTGGTTTTAGGAATAGATTCTCACTGTGATACACTATATGTAACTCTTGGGTGTGTAAGAGTGTGGAAAGGATATGATGCAATTATCCTGAATATAGTGGAATTTCTTTCGGAGTTTGGCCCGTGATTTTTACCCAATTTTGGGCTTTTCCACGTTAAATGATGGTGCAAGTTACTATTCATTCAATAGTGCTCGTATAGTACTATTCACGTATACCATACGGTACTATTTACCGAGACGTATATGCACTGTTCACATATACGGATGTCAGTATTATATTCGTATACGTAGACACTGCAGCTCTGTACCGACGGCTATTACCGACGGCCAAGGAGCACGGAGTGTACCGACGGCTAATAGAGCCGCCGGTAAAGTTATGGCTAAACTTGAGGGAAAACTGGCGCTGCGTACCGATAGCTTAGCCGTCGGTAATATTTAAAATTATTTCGCGCCAAACGGCGCCACGACGGCTTAATAATATCGACGGCTGAGCCGTCGGTAATTACCGACGGTTAAGCCGTCAATGACATCGCCGTCGTCAGAAGTGGAGGTGTTGTGTAAGCCGTCGGTAATTATAGCGACGGCTTAATAATATCGACGGCTGAGCCGTCGGTAATTACCGACGGTTAAGCCGTCAATGACATCGCCGTCGTCAGAAGTGGAGGTGTTGTGTAAGCCGTCGGTAATTATAGCGATGGCTTAGCCGTCGGCTAGCCGTCGGTAATATTATCGTGGCGGGAAAATTTGAATTTGGCTCGTCAATGTTACCGACGGCTAAGCCGTCGGTACGCTCCGCTTTTTTGAATTAATGAAACGCCACGTTTCGCAGGCGTCGTAAAAATAAAACAAAATACAAAAATGCGTCGTCCCTTCTTCTTTCCCATTCTGCGCAGCAGCTTTCTTCTTCCCTCTCTC
>JASCZI010000915.1:0-13353 GCA_036250425.1 Stylosanthes scabra | reverse complement strand
ACATACAGCAGATGCTATTCAAATGTTGAGAAAGATCCCACAATATGGGATTGTTCCTGATGTCGTCATGTACAGCGCAATTATTGATAGCCTGTGCAAGGATACAGTTATAAGTCATGCTTTTCATTTATATTCTGAAATGCTTTCTAAGGGAATTTCTCCAAATGTTATCACATATGACACTCTTATTTATGGATTGTGTCTTGTGGATCAACTTAAGGAAGCCATTGATTTACTAAATCACATGATGCTGAAAAACGTTACTCCAGATGTTCTTACTTATAATACTTTGATTGATGGGCTATGCAAGGAAGGAAATATCAAAGATGCTAAGAGTGTTTTGGCTATCATGACAAAAGATGGTGTGAAAACAAATGTTGTTACTTTTAACAGTTTAATGGATGGGTATTGCTTGGTTAACCAAGTAGACAAGGCGAAATGTACATTCAACAAAATGGCCCAGAGAGGAGTGGCTCCTAACGTCCGGAGTTATAATATCATGATTAATGGCTTGTGCAAAAGTAAAATGGTTGACGATGCCTTGAATCTCTTTGAAGAGATGCTTCGCAAGAACTTAGTTCCTGACACTGTAACTTACAATAGCCTAATTGATGGCTTGTGCAAATCAAGGAGAATATCTTGTGCTTTGGAGCTTCTTGAAAAGATGCAAGATAGAGGCCAACTTGCGGATATATTCACTTACAATTCCTTCATGGATGCTTTGCTCAAAAACCGACAACTTGAAAAGGCACTTATTTTATTCAGTCAAATGAAAGAGTGTGGCATTAATCCAAATATATACACTTACAGTATACTTATTGATGGCCTATGCAAAAGTGGAAGACTTATAGATGCAAAAGAGATCTTTCAAGATCTTCCCGTTAGAGGCTATCGTCCAAACGTGTGGACATACACTGTTATGATCAATGGGCTCGGCAAAGAGGGTTTGTTTGAAGAAGCATTGGCCCTTCTTAAATGGAAGACAATGGTTGCTTACCAAATGCTGTGACTTTTGACACCATTATTCGAGCTTTGTTTGAAAAAGATGAGAATGACATGGCGGAGAAAGTTCTCCGGGAAATGGTTTCTAGGGGCTTATTGAATGGATAAAAGAAGTTAAGATACATCAACTCATTTGAAATTGCATCTCTCTTGTTGCTGAATATTTTAAATCCTTCTATAACTTTGACAATGCCATGACTTCAATGCCATTGATGTTTTCACTATCTCATTTTTATTCAATTAATTTTGCATTTTTGATTTGTTACATAGCTACATCCTTCTTAAGTACACTATGCAATTCCCACTTTTTGTTGACCTTTTCAATGTTTTGTTAATGAAAAATCTGTCACAGCCTTGGCGACAATCATCAAGTATACTTCTAAACTTCCCAATTTATATTTGAACTAGTTAGTAGACTCTTTTCTATCAAAAGAGACAGAATGGAGAAATCTGTATACTAAAGTATGTGAATTATCTTAAAACATTTGGTCATCTTCAATTAATGTTTCTCAGCTGTAATTCTTAGAAACTTCAGCAATTGAAAATATGTATATTATGCAATAGTTCTTCACAGGTAGGTTTCTTTTAATGCTTAGTTGAACTGTTTCATTACTTGTTGAAAATCCTATATAGGGATTATTGCATTGTCCTTGTTTAAAATAAAGTGGAAAAAGTTTTTTATTTTTAAAACATGGTTTAGAGCTTTGTTGTTTGTTTCATTGCTTTCTCTAAATCTTCTTTGCATTGTGATGGCTGAGGATAGAATGAAGAATTAAAAGTGAAACAATGTTCTGCAGTTTGAAATTGCATTTGTTTTTGTAGAATATCTTTGAATGATTAGTACAATTTAATTTGGGATCAAAAGTTAAACTATGATATAGCCTCCCTGCTGAATAGCTGATTTAACTTTTTTTGACGGAACTGGTTTTGACCTCGCATTGGTGGTTGAGTATTTTGGATTCTTCATATGGCTCTAGCATGTTAAGTTGATGGCACAGACAATATTGCATTTCTCTTTATAATTGGATTTCAATTTGTTCCCTTCATAATAAATTATAAGAAACTCGAATTAATATTTTTCTCAGCTTATTTAGTTCCTAGTTGAACCACACTCATTGGATTTTAAGCTTCAAAATCAGTTTTAGATGGAAGTGAATAATAGTTACTTTCACAAAAATCACTCATCAGTCTGTACCATTAAGCATAAATGATTTCATCTCAAACAGATAGAATATAGTTTATGTTGGTGTAAAGTATAAACTTTCAGGAATCAATCTTATCATCATAATTTAAGTTAAGTTGTTCTTATGCTATTATTGTGTGGTGTATACTGCATAAATCAATCAGTATTTCGTGTGTGTATGGTCTATTTCAGCTGATCTTCTGCAATGGCCAATTCCTCCAGAAATGATCATCTTTTGCATAACCCAGGACACTCAACGACACCCTCTACTTCCTGAATTAAAATCTGGTGTGTTGTTCTTTAATTTAGGGTACACTTTCTACTCAGCCTTCATTAAAACCATTTATCTTATTGCTTTCACATTTCTCATTTACTGTGGCAAATATTTACTTGCTTGTGTTTGTTGGTAATGAATAATAGTATTTGCAAACATTTTAATGAAAAAATTCTTGCGGTTAATGCTGATGTATTGTTTAATAGGCGGATTTCAGGTGATGGGAAAGATCTCCTCTCAGTGTTCTTTGTCTGGTCATATTAGTGGTGAGTTAGCTGTAGAAACATCTGCAGTTCCGATTCACTCAATCGACATTCAGTTGTTTTGTGTCGATTGCATTCTTCCTGGGGAGAAAATTGCAACTGAAACATCTTTGATACAAACGACCCAGGCAAGTGATTCAAATTTAAGAGCATTTGAAATTAAAACAAAGTTTTATAACTCTGTTTCCATTTATTAGATAGCAGATGGAGATGTATGCCGTAAATTGACCATACCCATCTATGTAATACTTCCCCGGCTTCTGACGTGTCCAACAACTTTTGCTGGGTAAGTGTCTTGTTCTTGATAATTTCATTGTGTATTGCACAAGAGTAATTGTTACAACTTTTTGCATAATCATAGCTATATCGCGATGTTCTCATTGCTCAAGGCTACCTCAGTCAGCTATATTTCCATTTCGTAAATACCTTATAATAAACAGTTTCATATTTTCTTGCGAAAATTCTTGGATCCTACTAATGGCTGGATGTCTATTGTTTTGTTTTATTCCTTCTTTATTTCCATGCAGTCCCTTCTCCATTGAGTTCAAAGTTGCCATTGTCATAAGTTTTCAGTCAGAGCTGTCCAAACTGCAAAACTGCATAAGAAGACTGACTCCAGAACTCTAAAACTTTGGGTAAATGCAGTTCGATTTTCTACAAATGGGAGTTCAATTTATCATTTTTTATTCTTCAGTTTATTAAGGATCTTTTTGTTTTCCAACGAGCAATGGGAACATTGACGCTCGAGTTGTTTCGGACAAAGTAAGATTATGCACAAGAATGCACCAAGCTATAGCAGGCAGGAACTGGATAATATTGTTTGATATAACATTTTGAGTTGGCTTCAAGTAAAGTGGCTTTCTATTTCATGTAATGTGCTCAAGATTTACTGATTATACATGAAACTTTCTATGATTTGGAACAATGATACTTGCACTGGAAAATAGTGTCATGTAGACTTTACAGGAGTTTAATTACAACCATATGAATATGCCTTTTTCCCCCTCTTGGTGATGTATGTATCTAACATGACATATCTATAAAAATTTATTGGCAAAGTAGTGTAAATAGAATCTGCAACTAATTTAGCTCTCGTTTTACGACATCAGTGATACCTTCAATCAACTCACACATATAACTTGAAAGACTAATAATCTAAGATGAACATTTAAGCTTTTAAACATAATCAACTATGTTAGTTGTTAAAGAAAAATAATTACTAATTAATCAGTGTAAAGACATGTATTTAGTGATTAACGTAGACAGAGGAACAGTAATTCTGGTCAAGTTTTTACGATTGTAACTTGTTTGGTACTTCGGTTCATCAAACACTTTGATCTATATAAGCAAACTAACATCTTTTGTTGACAACATACTACATTTTCTTTCTTTGCACTGAACTACATTTCCTCCACACTGGTGTGTTGAGATATTTTCCCTTCATGAAAAAGAAAAGAAAAAGGAAAGTGAGGAGATTGAGATTTATGCCTCGGACTTACTCTTTCTATGTTGTTTAACTAATATTCTTAGAACGGTATAGTCTTGAAACTGTAAAATACAGAAGGTAACAGATTTATGTAAAACACAATTTTACTTATTGTGTGAAACAGCATTGTTTAGTTTGTTCAGGTTCCAAACCAGAGCATGCAAACAAACAAAAAAAGTCTTCCTCATTCATTCCAATCCCACTTCAACACATCACTTTCACTCAATTGAAAACTCAAACAACATAGAATGTTGGTACTTCTCACCAGGTCTAACCACAACGGATGGAAAATTTGGCTGGTTTATGGCATTAGGGAACCCTTGAGTCTCCAGACACAGTCCTGCATGCTTTCCATATACGGCACCTCCTTTTCCATTAACACCGTTGACATAGTTTGCTGTGTAAAACTGCATGCCGGGGGCATTTGTCCACAAGTTTAGCACTCTTGAACTTGATGGATCCCTCACTTTAGCTGCATGTTTCAAACCTGCTTTCTCGTCACCACAGTCAAGCACATAGTTGTGGTCGTATCCCATTCCAACCTGACCAATGGTGTTGCCTATTCTATTCTCAGTAGTAAAATCAAAGGGGGTGCCCTTCACCGGCATTATTTCACCAGTTGGCACAGTGTTCTGATCGACTGGGGTTAGATGATTCGCCCATATCTGAATGGAATGGTTAAGGACGTCCCCTGAGTTGTGACCAGCCAAGTTCCAGTAGGTATGCTGAGCTAAGTTAATTATGGTGGGCTTGTCCTTTGGCACTCCTTCCATGTCAAGCCTCATAGTTGTGTCCGAAATGAGAGTGTAAGTTGCAGTAATAGTGATATCCCCAGGATAACCTTATATAGCGGTGAAGAAAAAAAAAATAGATAAAGGGAAACAAAAAGGGCAGAATAACTGAGATAGTGAGAGGGAGAAAGAATAATAATACCTTCCTCTCCATCATGACTGTGATATTTAAAAGTAATTGATGGGGTTTCACCCTTTTTATAATCAACAACCTCCCATACCTTCTTATCGTACCCAATATTTCCCCCTAAAATCAGAAAATAGAAATGCATCAAGAAAACAACAAAGGAAAATCACACACACACACAGTTTATAACAAAAACAAATAGCTTTCTTAGAAAACAATTGCACTTTTATGCTATTTCAATTTCCATTTGCGAACCATGTAATGTTATTGGTGAAAAGAGCCGAAGAAGGTTTATCCAAGAATGTTAGATGGTCTGCCATTGTTGAGAATAGTCATGCAATGTTGTATTTTTGTAATACATAATGAATCCTTAGACTGATTCTCAGGATTATAGTGTTTAAACAAGAGTAATTTCCTATAGAAAACACCTGAGATTTAATGCCATTTCAAAATTCCATTGGAGAATCATAATATTTGTGTACAAACTGAGGCTTTGTTTATTGCTGACAAAGAGACTCTCAACCATGAGAAACTTTCATGCTTTTCGATAGTTTTCAACTCTTGCAACAGATAGCTATGTTAAAATCATAGTTTGCAACCATAGAAGTAGCATGATCCTAACCAAAATGCGCATAGATATGTATGAACGGACTATACATGTGCAGCAGAGGATATGTAGAAATCAAAAGCGTAGAATTGATACCATGAAGACTGTTTGGGGGTTTGTTGAGAGGTAAGGAGTACTCAACCCCATCAAGCGTAAACTTGCCCTCCTTAATTCGGTTCGCTACCCGACCCACAATGCAGCCGAAATAAGGAGAAAGACCTTTCTGCTCGCATAACAAATCCAACAAATCAATCATCAAAATGAAACTGAAAAACCACATATATGAAATTTGTTGTTCTTCAGCTTTCTTCAACATGGCAATAGCACTGGCAAGAAATGATTTAACATTTTCTTGCAATCAACTGTATCTATCAGTTAATATAATTATAAAATTAATGTCTATGAAATAACATTCGACCAGGAAGCAAGGGGAAAATTGAAAAACTAATAATAGTAAATTAGTAATAATTGTAATATCAATTGATCCCTCCACTTGTCAAGGTCTTTCAGAAATGCATGATGCTATTGTTTCAAACTTCACACATAGAAACTTGAAAAGGAGATGTATATAAAAACCATGCTAGGTTGGAATACAGAATATATACACGTATTTTTTGTGTTCAGTAGCATTTTTGATAAACCAATCCAATAAAATGCATAAATAAACTAGCAATTGCGATTAAAGTCAAGATCCATTGAGAAACAGAAAATGAGGTTTTGCTTAATTTCACCTGATATGATTCCACGGAGTCGAGGCCAAGCACAACGTCAGCCAACGCCCCTTTCCACAAAAACGAATAAACAATTCAGTTTCAATCTTTGATAATTTAAGAAAGAAAATGCATGCGATATCAAATTAATCCTCTAAAATCAATTTAATTCATCAGCATTTTCAGTGAAGATTGAAGGAATTGAGAAGGGAAAGGGAGAGGGGAAACCATCTTTGCCGGGAACGGAGAGGGAGATGATGGTGCATCCGAGGTTGGTAAGTTGGACGTTCATGGTGCCATTGTTGAGCTCGAAGATCTCAGGTTTCTGATCCGCCATTGTAAGGGGGTGGTGTCACTCACTGAGTCACCGAGTGGATGTGACGTAACTGAAATGATTGAAACGGTTTTTGATGTTGTGAGTTGTGAGTGGCAATGGTCAATTAGCGTTACTCATAAATTGAGAGATTATGAGGTGTCAAGATATGATTTAGTTCGGATAATCATTTTCTCTATCAACAAGGCCGTTTTTTTTGGTAATGAAAATGTCAATTGCTTGCTTTTTATTCTTTTTATTTTGCTTTTGTGTTTTAAATAACCACCATTCTATTTGCACATTAAAATCAACCACCATGAATAATACACATTAAAATATAAAATACATATTAAAAATAAATTAAATTACATATATATTTTGTATTTTGATATATATTATACTGATAACTGATTTAATGGCTGATTTTAGTGTACACTTAGCATAACTCTTTAAATAATAAGTAAACTACAAAAAAAAAAAATGAAATATCCATAAAAATAACCTTCATCGATTTAAATGACAAAAATATATAAAAATTTAAGAGTTTGATAAAAATAATCAAAATTTTTTAGGTGACGACATAGAAGCTGAAATAATTATATGTTTGGTTATTTTTATAAAAAATTAAATCTTTTAAAATATTTTCATTATTTGAATCTTTTAAAATTATTTTGTTCCATTCCAAACTCTTTTAAAGTAGTTATTTTTTAAAAAAATTCTTTCGTCCATGAATTGTTTTTGTTGGCGATCGAATCTTTCGTGAGTAGTTTTGATACTTTTTTTTAAGAAAAAAAATTTTATGCAATAATATCTATGGTGAATATAATATAAAAACAAAACAAAATGTCTTATGTTAAGTAATTGGCACACCAAATAATAAAATGTAATATAAAAAATTTAAGCACAAAAATAATAAAGTTTAGCACATAAAATTTGAATCAGAATAAAAAAAATTATTTTTATTAAAATGGATACATGAATGCAATTTTAATTATGGTCATTAGCTAAAAGGCATCTTGAATAATAACATTTAATTCTTAGTATTATAGGCTGTAATTTTATTACTCTCCAATTGATAATATCATTTTTTTAGTATATGTTTTTAATTTATCTTTAATTAAATATAAAATAATAAAGAGTAAGAAGAACTTAAATAAGGATAATTATTTTTTATTTCAAAGAACCAATAAAAGTGATTAAAAGAAACAGTAGTAAATAAGTTAAATCAATGCTAAAAGAATGACAAGAACCAAAATCATAAATCAATAATCAATCATTTTATAAAGAGCAAACACTTATTTAATAGCTGAACCATAAACACTTATTTAATAGTGGTTAAATTAACCGATTCTTTTTGTAGTTTTATGAAATTTTTAATTAGATTCTTATATTTTTTTTCTTTAATTAGGTTTCAATATTATTTTAAATTTTATAATTAGGTCCCTGTCGTAAGAAAAACGTTAGAATAATTAACTAACGATTTCATTTTTAAACTGAAGATATTATAAAAATTAATGGCTAACTCGCTAAATATAATATTTTTTTCTATTTTAAAATGATAAAATAAATATTTTTCCTCTTTTTTAACATACTTTAAACTTCCTAAAAGGTACGAGAATAATATTAAATTCACATTTTATAAATATTTTTTTTTAACATATAGGGACGTAATTACAAATTTAAAAATGATATAGCGAATCAATTGAAAGGAAAAAAAAAAAGTATAGAAAGCTAATTAAAAATTTGATGAAACTATAGAGACTAATAGAGTAATTAATTCTTTAATAGTCGTACATTCAAAATCAACAATAATTACACTATGCATTTTTTTTTAAAAATTACAAATCTAAAAATTGGATATCAAAATTTATGTTTATGTTATATTAAAGTTTTTATCCATTTCCTCTTAACACTAAATGATATTGGTGTTAATGACCAATTTAGGTTGGTTCCTTAATTATTAATTTATTAGTCTGCTTAAAATATATGTCCAGGGTTTGAATCCCATTTTGCATACGAGCAAGCCGACAACCTAGCTATCTAAGCTATTTGGCCATAGAGCTCAGATTTGTGACGTACGGATTAGTTTCTCAACATATTGGATCGAAGAAGGAAAAAAAATATTGGTTTTAGTGTAAAAGGTGGAAAGATGAAAGCAATTTAGAAAAGATAACAAATGTTATAACTTATATATATCTCCAGTGTTGAGTAGCTGCTTGATCATTAGAAGAGCATCATTCGCTAGATGGACCAACTTTCCCCACTTTTTATACTCAATGTTCATGGGACCATTTATATATTTTACGCATTTGTATAGATCATTACTCATTAGGACAGATTATTGCATGACCGATATTGAACCAAGGGAGACATGAAGATTGATCGAGATTTCAGGCTTCGCATGTAAGTTTAATCATGTGAAATTGTAATCGATCGTCTTTGCACATGATATATATATGAACTGAGCACGTGCAAAATCTGTTATGCAAGTGGATAAGTTAGTTAGAAGAGCTCAGCAGCTGTTAGTTAGTGTGTATGTTAGAAGGAGGTTAGGAAGCATGTTGTAACCGGTAACTTACAAATAAAACAAGTAAGTTAAGTAGATAGTGATGTAGGAGCTACATATATATTGAGTACTTGTAATCAGTTAGTAGTTCTCAGACGTATTTTAATCTCCCTCCATTATTTCTCTTCAGTCCATTCCTGCTGCTTCTCTTCATTCATCTATATATCTCAACTCTTCTTCTCATCTAGTTCTCTCCTCTTCAAACCTAAATTCATTCAATAGACTACTTGATGAGATGAGATCACTTATTATATCTCAGTAATAGCTCTTCGTCAATAAATACTAATGTTGTTAGGGCACAATAACATAAAGTTATTATTTATTTAATATACATAATATTCTATATATAACATCTATCATTACATGTTATATCATTTAACGTATTAATTTGTATTTTAACATTATATATATATCGTATATTTATATAAAAAAAAAATAAAATTAATGTGTTTGTCTATCGTGTCATATCTCATCTTCATATTAGTGTATGTCCATTAGGGATGTCAAAGAATGCCTCCTCATCCCGTCCCCGTTCCCTAAATACCTCCCTATCCCTACCTCATTTTCTGCCGTGGGAGAATTTTCGCCCCGTTTCGATTTTTTCAATTTTCTGTGGATTTTCCATTTCTATTTCCCTAATTTATAATTTAAATAGAAATTTTAATTAAAAAATTAAAAAAATAGTTAAAAAATACTAATATAGTGAAATATCATTTAAATACATCTTGTGCAAAATAACAAATGATTTAAAACTCAACATTATATAAAAAAAAAACTAAAGAAATAATACAACATAAAGAGATGTACGTGAAATACTAAAAAATATATACTAGAAATTAATTAATAAAAATATTTTAAGTATTTTAGGCTGCGTTTGTTTAGAAAGACATAGCAGAATAAAACAATAGAACGTGCACAAAATAGAACAAAACACTAAAATTAATGTTTCTGTATTGTATTTGACAATAATATACAAGACATACATGGACAAATCTATAATTTAATAAAAAATATATTTTTATTCTTAAAAAAATAAAATAAAATAAAAATAAATATTTTATTTTTTCTCTTCTAAGCAAAATCCTTTCAATTCCAATACATATTTTATATTGTTTATTCATTTATTTTTTACCTTTAATTATTGTGATATTTAACTGCCACTCAATTTTTTTTTAATTGTATAAGATTAGTTTTTTTTTTAAGATTATTTTACGGTAAATAAAATGAAAAAAAAAAAAAAGAAGGGAAAGAGAGGAAAAGACACGGAAAGGAGGTAGGAGAAAGAAAAAAAAAAGAAATAGAAGAAGAAAGAACACCCAAAAAGAAAAATAAGAAAAGGAAGAGAGAATGATATGGGGAGTATGAAGAGAAAGAAAAAAAAAAGAACCAACTAGAGAAAAGGAGGAGAGTTTGATGAGAAAGAGAAAAAGAAAAAAGAAGAAGAAGGAAGTTCCCAGAAAGATAAGGGTTTGTTATCTCATTATCCATCCCATAAATTCTATGTCTTTGGATAAAAGGTGAACACAAAAATAAGAAAAATTGTATTAGAAACAATGTGTTTTTGTTCATGTTTTTATCACCAAATACGTTTTAGTACATCAATGTTCATGTCTCAGTGTCCTATCCATAAAAAACAAATATAGTCTTAAATTATTTAAAAAACTTCAGAATCGAAGGCAGAGATCCCCGCTTGAGTCTCGTGCATTTAATTTTAAGACAATTTTATATTTGATATTATTATTATTATTATTATTATTATTATTATTATTATTATTATGATTATAAAAATATGATAAGTATGATTATTAATACGATTACTAAATTCTAAATTATTGTTAAGTTTATAATTGCGATTAAACCTATTTTGGTCTGGTGAACCATAGAGGTATAGCTCTTTCTGAATGATGAAGGTGTCTAACGTAACTCGGTCGACGGAGGTATACGTCGGCTCGTCAAGGAGCAAAGGGGGAGGTACCTGTTAATGTTCAAGTGTGAGGGGTTAGTCCCACATCTTTGAAAGTAAAGAAAAGTGGGAGTTTATAAGATGAGAGACCCATTTACTTGATACCTTAAGGTTTTGAGTTAGATGTGGTGTCTTCTCATCTTATGTTCTCTCACTTTGGTTCCTCCCCAAAGTCTCTCCTACGATTTTGCTCTCCACGGTGGCCCAACAAGTGGTATCAGAGCCGATGGTTGATCGGCCTGGTTTTAAGGAGCATTTATGAGAAGCATCGAAAGTCGTCTTGACAAGGTGGTTCGAGCGGCGAGCCCTACAGCGTTGTGCGGTGGTGTTATGGACGAATACTCAAAATATGGTGAAAGAGCTAGGGGAGTTGTGCTCGATGTGGAGACTGACACTTGAGGGGGAGATTGTTAATGTTCAAGTGTGAGAGGTTAGTCTCACATCTTTGAGAGCAAAGAGAAGTGAGGAGTTTATAAGATGAGAAACTCATTTACTTGACACGTTAAAGTTTTGAGTTAGATGTGGTACCTTCTTATCTTGGTTCGTCCCCGAAAGTCTCCCCGATGGTTTTGCTCCCCATGGTGGCCCAATAAGTGGTATCAGAGCCGATGGTTGATCGATCCGGTTTTAAGGAGTATTTCTGAGAAGCATCGAAAGTCCTCTCGACAATGTGGTTCGAGCGGCGAGTCCCGCGGTGTTGTGTGGCGATGTGATATACAAATACTCAAAATGTGGTGAAGGAGCTAGGGGAGTTGTGCTCGATGTGGAGACTCACACTTGAGGGGGAGATTGTTAATGTTCAAGTGTGAGGGGTTAGTCCCACATCTTTGAGAGCAAAGAGAAATGAGGAGTTTATAAGATGAGAGACCCATTTACTTGACACCTTAAGGTTTTGAGTTAGATGTGGTGTCTTCTCATCTTATGTTCTCTCACTTTAGTTCCTCCTCTAAAGTCTTCCCGATGATTTTAGAGATTAGAGCATACATTGCCTAGTATAAGCTAGGTCTATTTATAAATGTTAGGTTATAGATCGGTTGCGCTATTTCTTAGTTCGTTAGGGTTTGCTGAGTCCTTATCAAGTTACATTATGGTAAAAGATAAGTGCAGATATTGGTGGTTACAACGCTCAGTTGTTTATCCTTATTTATACCTGATTTATTTAGTCAGGTGTGGGGCGAATTATAGAACAATGAAGCTGAGTTATAGTTGGTCACATTATTGCTTTATAACCGAGCTATATGGATAAAAGTCAAACTTTAGATATAATGGGTCGATGTATGAGGATAACATCGACGAGCTATATAGGTAAGACAGCCGAGCTAAGGTATTGATGCTAAAAAGATACTTTAAAAAAAAACCTCAATTTTATTAACAGCAAAAATACTCATCAATTATTTAAAAACGTGATAAAAATACAATTTGTTGAACACTTTTATTATGTTTTTAAATAATTGGAGAGTATTTTTATCCTTAATAAAATTTATGGTAATTTTTCTCAAATTTTTAAAACTTTAGGGATAATATTAGTAATTTACTCTTAATTATCTCTGAATGTATCGCAGCCCAGGGCTATTTTTGTTTCGCCCAATGACAAAATAAATTATCAGTAAAAATGATTTTCTTGTAGGGCGTTTGGGTTAAATCATAGTTTCATTCCTTAAGTTTATAACTTAATTTTGTCTTAAATTATCTTACTTTTTTATTTCAAAATTAAAACATTTTCTTTCAATTGTTGTCATTACCACGAAGAAAATAACAATAGAGGAAAGGAGTTTATTTTTGGAGAAATACTTTTTTATTAAATAATTAAAATAATATCAAATAAGAAGTTTGGAACAAACTAATTTGAATGGCTTAAATAACCAACTCATTCTTTTATTTGAATGGCTTAAATAACCAACTCATTCTTTTATTTAAATAAGTGTTGTAAATTCAAAATAATTTGTGTATGAAACAAAAATAGTGTAAACCATGTTACAATATGCACGCAAGGTTTTTATGATTAGGTTTTGATGAATGACAACCATTGTGGAGTTGATAAACAACCACCAAAAGTTTGAGGATTCAC
>JASCZI010000914.1:1501-12482 GCA_036250425.1 Stylosanthes scabra | reverse complement strand
AAAAAAAAAAAAAAAAAAAAAAAAAAAAAAAAAAAAAAAAAAAAAAACTACATAAAAAGTTAAAACAACTTAACTTAAAATCTCATTTTTCAAGAATGGGTAATGAGCTATTGCGATAGTTCGTATGCCAAATTGCCTATGCACTCTCTCCTCTCGCTCTTCATTCCTTGGTTTGTTTTATTATTATAAGTAGTAGCAGTAGTGTTGGTGGGTTCCCCAAAGTGGGCCAACACACTTATAGCCCAACAACTTAAACCTAAAACAAAATAAATGAAGTGGCATAAGTCACAAGGTAAGGAAGAGAGATAGACAGAGGCGAGAGAATTGAAATTGGTGCCGCATAAAAGAAGAAGAAAAAAAGAAGTAAAAGAGCAGTCCCAAAGTGCACATTTTGACTTGGTAAACTTGTTTTATTTCTTATGAAATTTTAGTATGTTATTTCTAGTGTAGTGTCGAACATTAGGATATAACTTGCTAGTGTTATTGCTTTCTCTTATGTCTGATTTGAGATACCCACTTTGTGGAGGGTTTATGTTGATTTCATCCATTATGATGATATATTTTGATGATTGTTGAGATACCCTAGTGCTACTAGGAAGACTGATTGTATACCCATCATTATTGATAGTGAAAGATTTTGCTGGACTAGGTCCTGTGGGTTTTTGTCCCTCTTTTAGGGGGTTTTTCCACGATAAAAATTGCTTGTGTCTCCTGTTATTAATTTATGGGAGATTTGTGGCTTGAAACCAGTTTGGAATGCAAGTTGCAGTTGAAGAATGTTAAGCATGCGCCAGATATGCGGTTCAATATGATTTCAGTGAAGGCATTGGACCAAGAAGGGTATTGTACTTCCTTTGGTGGTGGAAACTGCAAGATTACCAAAGGGGCTCTTATTGTTGCTAAAGAAGACAACACTCACTCTACTCTTTACCGGTTGCAAGCAAAGTTGTACAAAGAAGATATGAATGTAGCTGATGATTCATCTTCTGATCTATGGCATATGCGTCTTGGCCACTTGAGTGAGAAATGACTCAATGTCTTAGCCAAGAAACACTCACTTCCAGTGAAAGGTACAACTTTACATACTTGCACTCACTGTTTTGTTGGAAAGCATGCTAGAGTATCATTTCATAGTTCTGGACCTCATAGGGGATCACATGTTCTAGATTTAGTTCACACTGATGTTTGCACTATGGATGCTAAAACCCTAGGAGGTGCAACATATTTTGTTACTTTTATTGATGATTATTCTCGAAAAGTGTCGGCTTTTGTTTTGAAATCTAAAGACCAGGTGCTCGATGTCTTCACACTTTCATGCAAGTGTTGAAAGAGAAACAGGAAGGAAGTTGAAATGTGTCCGAGCAGATAATGGTGGTGAATACAGGGGTCCATTTGAAGAGTACTGCAAAGGACATGGGATCAAGCTTGAGAAGACAATTCCCAAGACTCCTCAACATAATAGAATTGCAGAGAGAATGAATCGCACTATCAATGATAGAGTCAGGTGTATGCTCTTTCATGCAAAGTTGCCAAAATCCTTTTGGGGTGAAGCAATGAGGACTGCAATAGATTTGATCAACCTTTCTCCTTCAGTTCCACTAGGTTGTGATGTTCCAGAGAAAGTTTGGAGAAGAAAAGATGTTTCTTATAGTCACTTAAGAGTGTTTGGCTGCAGGGCTTTTGCTCACATTCCAAGAGATGAAAGGTCTAAACTTGATGGGAAGTAAAGACAGTGTATCTTCATGGGTTATGGTCACAAACACTTTGGTTATAGGTTATGGGATCCTAAGACTAAGAAAATAATTAGAAGCAGAGATGTGATTTTTCTTGAAGGCTTTGAACAGAAGAAAGGTATTGACTTTGAAGAGATTTTCTCACCGGTGGTGAAGATGTCCTCTATTCGGGTTGTGCTTGGGTTAGCAGCTAGCTTGAATTTGGAGGTTGAGCAGCTTGATGTGAAGACTACATTTCTTCACAGTGACATAGACAAAAAAATTTACATGGAGCAACCAGAGGGTTTCGCGGTTAAAGGAAAGGAGCAGCTTGTTTGCAAGTTGAAGAAAAGCTTATATGGGATGAAGCAAACTCCAAAACAGTGGTACACGAAGTTTGATTCCTTTATGGACCATCATGGGTATAGTAAAACCTCTTCTGATCACTGTGTTTATGTCAAGAAATTCTCTGATGGTGATTTTATCTTTCTCTTGCTTTATGTTGATGACATGCTGATTGTTGGTCATGACACAAAGAAGATTGAAAGTCTTAAGAAAGACTTGAGCAAATCCTTTGCTATGAAGAATTTAGGTCCTGCAAAGAAGATTCTTGGCATGAGGATTACTCGTGACAGGAAGAATGGGAAACTGTGGTTATCGCAGCAGAAGTACATTGAAAAGGTTTTAGAGAGGTTTGACATGAGTAATTCCAAACCGGTCAGTACTCCACTTGCTAGCCATTTCAAGCTGAGCTCAAAGCAATTTCCTGCAAGTGAGAAAGAAAAAGAAGAAATGAAGAAGATTCTATATGCATCTGCGGTTGGCAGTTTGATGTATGCTATGGTTTACACAAGGCCGGATATTGCTTATGCAGTTGGAGTTGTTAGCCGTTTTCTCTCTAATCCTGGCAAAGAACACTGACAAGAAGTGAAGTGGATTCTCAGATATCTTAATGGTACTTCTAAACTATGTTTATGCTTTGGGAGTGGTCAACCTGTATTGGATGGTTACACAGATGCAGATATGACTGGGGATCTTGAATCAAGGAAGTCTACTTCTGGTTATATGATGACTTTTGCAGGGGTAGCTATGTCTTGGCAATCTCGACTTCAGAAATGTGTTGCCTTGTCTATTACAGAGGCTGGATACATTGCTGTTGTTGAAGCTTCTACGCAACTCTTGTGGATGAAGAAATTTCTACGGGAGTTGGGCATAGATCAAGAGAAATTTGTGCTATTTTGTGACAGTAAGAGTGCTATCCATCTTAGCAAGAATCCAACGTTCCATTCCAGATCAAAGCACATAGAGGTGAGGTATCATTGGATACGTCAAGCGCTGGAGATGAAGGAATATGCACTTGAGAAGATCCATACTGACGACAATGGTTCAGATATGATGACTAAGAGTTTACCTACAGTGAAGTTTGATTCATGCAGAGAGAAGGCGGGCTTGGTAGAGCAGCCTAACCCCACTTGAATTGGTGAGGGGGAGATTTGTTGGTGGGCTCCCCAACACAAGTGGGCCAACACACACACTTATAGCCCAACAACTTAAACCTAAAACAAAATAAATGAAGAAGTGGCATAAGCCACAAGGTAAGAAAGAGAGATAGACAGAGGCGAGAGAATTGAGATTGGTGCCGCCGAAGAGAAGAAGAAAAAAAGGAAAAGAGTAGTCCCAAAGTGCACATCTTGGCTTTGTAAACTTGCTCCATTTCTTATGAAATTTTAGTATGTTATTCATGGTGTATTGTTGAACATTAGGATATAACTTGCTAGTGTTATTGACTTCTCTTATGTCTGATTTGAGATACCCATTTTGTGGAGGGTTTATGTTGATTCCATCCGTTGTGATGATGTATTTTGATGATTGTTGAGATACCCTAGTGCTACTAGGAAGACTGATTGTGTACCCATTATTATTGACAGTGGAAGATTTTGCTGGATTAGGTCCCGTGGGTTTTTGTCCCTCTTTTGGGGGGTTTTCACACTTAAAAATTACTTGTGTCTCCTATTATTAATTTCTGCATATTATCTGCTGCTTGGAGTATCTTTGGTGTTGCCTATTTAACTGCACAGGTTGTGGGAAAATTATTTTTGTGCTTCCGCTGTTAGATAGGTTCTGTTTGAACTTGAATTTTCCCAACAAATAGTATATTGATGGAATTTTTTGGTGTCCAAAACAACAAGCCAAAAGGCAAAGAAAATCAACTACCTAAACCAGCATCAATACAAAGAATATGTCTAAGATAATCAGCAGGCTCAGTCCAAATGAGATGGTTAGAAGCGCTCCTATTCCTATATTTAGCAAGCCAATCTTCTGCCTAATTAGCTTCTCTTGAGATCCAGTTGAACTGCACAACCCAATCCCGGGTAATAAGCTCATTTATTTTACCAAGAAGATCATTATTTGTAGAAATAGTCAAAATGGTGAGGATTTGAAGAATTGAAAGCACATCTTAGCAAATGGACAACTTTTCTAAGACCACAATCTCGAATAAAAAAAAGGACACGCCAAATTGCAAACAACTCGCATCTAAAAATACTCTATTTAGGAATAGGAACAGAGAACTTAGAAATCCAATCCCCTGAGGAGTTCATAATAATACAGCCAAATTCCACCAAATCCAATTTCGAGGCAATACTAGCATCACAATTAATTTTAAAAGAATTACCCGCAGACTGATCCCAAGACAAGTTATGGTAAGCATTCGTATTCGGAATTTAACTCCTCAAAATCAGGTTTACGTTCATTGTAGTATCTCCGAACACCAAACTCTCACACTCAAATTTAGAAAAGGTGAAGATTCTTTAAACCTGCCAAAAAATATAAAATCGGGAGTTTACGCTCAAGCCATCTCTTTTGAAGGTTGCAATTAGATTGATTGTAAGGAACAAAAGGATTTTTTTTTAAGTCGATTAAGTAAGAACTCAAGCAACAAGAAAGTAGAACTGAAACTAACAAAATTAAATCCAAGTATCAACTAAAGTAAGCAAACAACTAAAGAAAACAAGAATTGAAATTAAATGCAAGTAAGAAAACTATCTTGGCTAAGATTGAGGATTAATCATCACTATCCTTGTCATTAACTTCAAAAATGGCAATTATAAAAAATTAATCTCACTTTGTCAACCTCTAAACATTGAAGAAAATCAAGTAGGCATAATTAATCTTAATTCATAAGTCCTAATCAATTTATTAATCTAAAAGAATAGCGTTAGTGAAAACAAGATTAATCAAGAATTAACCCCAACTACAAATCCTAATCAACTTAGCATTAGTAAAAGAGTAGCGTCAATGGAAACAAGATTATTAACAACTCTAAATCACCAATCGATATTAAACAATAGTGACTCAAGGACACCTAAATTCTTAACCCCAAGCCAAGTATGAAAACTACTCTAAAACTACACTAAGCATTTTATCAAATACATGATGGGCATGTATAAACATAACATGCAATAAGCTTAATTTTACTTCTACTCATCACCAAACTTGCAACTAAACTAAAATCAATATCAAGAATCATAAATAAGCAATACCCATAAGAAAATTGCATCCATCAAACTTAAATTAGATGTTCAAGTGGCAAGCATTCATAGCAACAATGTATAAGAACATAAAAATGAAAACTCAACACAAGAGACTATATAGAAGATGAAACTAGAGCTAGATTATTGCAAGGAAATAAAGAAATTAAAATGAAAACTAACCTAAAATTACAATAAAATCTAATCCTAACCTGATTCTAAAGAGAGGCAAAGCTTATATCTCTAGAAACCTAAGCTAAACATAACAAAACCTAAAGTCAACTCTCCCTCCTTTGCTCTCATGAATTTCTTTCTTAAATACTTGAAAATTCTAATTTTTGGGGCCCAAATATGCTGGTCCAGGTGCTTCATTAAATGTGGCACATGCAACACTGGTGCCTATGCACAAACTTATGTATATGCACCGATGCATTCTGATAGCTTCTTTTCTTCTTCATTTTTCTTGAATTTCTCTATTTGTCTCATGCTTCATTCATTCCTTTCAAGTCATCAATGCTTCCTAAACTTGAAATACATCAAACAAATACATCAACTCATTTTTTTAACATTTAATGTTAATAGGGACCTAATTACAAATTTAAAAAAGATATAGCAAATCAATGGAAAGAAAAAGTATAGAGACCTAATTAAAAATTTGGTGAAAAATAATAAAATACTTCACATGTTAATCTTCCAACCACTCATCATGAAAAATCTTCTTTTCTTCATCATTTTTTCTATCTACAAACTCCCTACGATATTGTTTGGTGGGAAGGAAAGAAATAGAAAAGAAAGGAAGTGGGGAGGAGGAAGGAAGAGAAAAGAAATAGGATAGAAATTATATTTCTCTTGTATTGTTTGGTAGGAAGGAAATTGAAAAAGAAATAAATGACAATTAATTTATTTTTTGTGTTTGTTTATTTGAAGAGAAATATAGAAGAAGAGAAATGATTATATTATTAAATACCATTTTTATCCTTTGAAAAAATAATGTATTTATAATTGATTCAATAAATTTAATTTTTAATGATATAATTAGTTTAGAAGAATAACAATATAAAAAGTAAATTATGTATAATTAACATTAATGAAATATAATATGAAAAATATCATGAACATATATATTTTTAAAATTTTTGAGTTATATTAATTTTGAATTACATTTATATTAATGAAATATAATATAAAAAATATCATCTAATTGCAAGTACCTGGAAGACAAAGGTAAAAGAAAGATAAAATTAATTTATTTTGAATCTTGCATGTTTTTTATTTGAAGAATATTTTAGTAAAATTAAAAAACATGCAACACTTGCCTCCACTTCCTTCCAACTTCTCTCCATATAAGGAATGAAAAATTTTTATGTGGAACCCAATAATATTTTATCACTTCATTTCCATTTCTTTAGCAATCAAACATATCAAATATATTCATTTCCCTTTTATTTCATTTCCTTCTTTCCACTTCCACCCTATTTCATTCCAAACAAACAGATCCTAAGGCTGCGTTTGAGAGAAAAACTGAGACTGAGAGAGTAACACTGGGGGATTGAGACTGAGAGACTGAGACTAAAATAAGTTTGTGTATTGTATTTGGTTTAAAATTAATTAGAGATAAAGACTGAGAGATAGAGATTAAACTAAGTTGATGGAGCAGAAATAAAGGTTAGTATTGAAAACTATAATGTTGATGGAGAGTATTTGAATAAAAAAATATTATTAAAGTTTCAGTCTCAGTCCTCAGTCTCCCAGTCCTTCCAATTTGGAGGTACTGAAAATACTGAAATTTTGGGGACTGAGACTGAAATTTTAGTTCCAGTCTCTGTAAACCAAACACAATACTCAGTCTCAGTCTTCCAGCCTCAGTCCCAGTATCAGGAATCAAACACAGCCTAAATGTTATGATATGATTTTGAGACTTCATATGCAAGTCATCTTTCTGATCTTGTGATGTCATTGAAATCTCCTATTCATATGGTTGAAATACTTGATATGCCTTCCGCTGTTGCAAGTTCTCTCCACATTTTCTTTCTACTTCTTGGGTTTGGATAGATGAAATGAATCCTTCAATCGCCACTGTCCCTATCAATGATGTGAGCTTTAATATAATTTTAACACCAAGCATACACGTTAATATTTATATTATGATTCCAAAATATAAATAATCTTCAGAGAGCCTTAGGGGTTCTACACAAAATACATGATCAAACTTGAGCCTTCTAATTTTATCACTATTTGTTCTATTAGTTCTATTTTCGATTAAAAACAAAAGGGACTGAATTTATATTTCTACATAGATTTCCTAATTCTGCTACTGTCTTCTGCCTCGTCATCTTGCGATATTATTTCCAACTTATGATATTAATCATGGCTGAGGGTGAGGCTTGATAAGGCCCGCCTCCTCAACCATTGTCATAAAAAAGTTGCCCTTTTTTCTTCTTGCTATCCCTAACGTGTTGTTGTTGTTCAAAATCTTCATACTTGTTATCTTCTAATATATATATGTATATCTATCTATTTATCTGTGTTTTCCCTTCTCTTCAGCTTCAAGTTGCGTCTCATGTTGCTGGTCAGCTCTACTTCCCAAGGTTCTGTCCTATCCATCACAAACAACAACATGCGTCCTACTCCACAAACATCCACATCGTTTTCGCTCTTGTTTAAAAAAAGGAGGGTTCAACACTGTAGCATTATCCTTTTTTATTATCTCTATGACATAGTGTATTTTAAACTATTTTCAATACATTAATCCTTATTAATTTTTTTATCCACTGTTTTTTATTTTAAATATGAATATTATTGTTCAAAATTAATTTAGACATGAAAAATGGAGTGGTAAGATGCATAAATATAACTTTGGATTCAATTTCACCTTAATATGGACCTGCAAACCAGCTAACACACTGCAGAGCAACTCGTTGAGGACAAGCTGAGCATGCACGGGGCTTATTGACAATGCGCAGGGGATAGGTGTCAGCGTGTATAGAGCTGGTTGATTGAACCGTTGCATGTCCGACACGTGGACTGTGTCGTAATGCTTGGGACGTCACATTGTTGAACATTTACATAATCTTAATTATTTAATTACTAAATTATCTTTAAGGATGGGTCATTTCATATTCTAAATTGTCGAAATATCAACCTCTTACCATTTAAATACTAGCGAAACAAGCATAATTGTGAATAATCATTCCTCAAAGCTTTAATTGTAAATATCTGCTATTTTAGCCAATTTCTGCTAAGGATTTACTCGTTTTCCGTTCCACTCGATGCCTTGATATGTTTGTTCGAGTGTTTCAGGTTTGAATAGGCAAAGATCGGAACGAAAATGGCTAAAAAGGGCGAGAGCAACGAGGAAATCGCGAAGAAAAGCTAGGAGGCCAATTCTGCAGCCTGTGCGTACGCATCTATGAAGCTATGCGTACGCAACCACTAGACTTGGGCAGCACGTCCAAGATCAGAAACGGAGCCTGTGCGTACACATCTAAAGCTAGCCCCTAAGCGTACGCACCAGTGGCTGACAGCATCTATAAATAGAGGAGGCCACACCCATTTTTGGAGAGCCCTCATACACCATTTCTCTTCTTACTTTAGTTTTAGGGTTCCCTTATTTTAGCCATACTAGCCAAACATTTTTATTGCTTTTCTCTTTATTTTATGTACTGTTACTCTGTCCATTTGATTTCTGATTCTGTTAATATTACTGTCGTTACTCTGTCCATTTAAATTCTCATTATTTCTCTTTACTGTTATGATGCCTGTTTTATTTATGCCATCATGATTTTTGTTAGTAGTGAGTAGTGATCTTGTATCTTGGCTATGAGTTGAAATGTGCAGATGACCTTATCTGTCGATCCCTAAGGGCAACAGATGGGAGGAATGGGGTTAGTCTCAAGGCCGTTAACGCTACGCCCCTGCCAATAACGGGAGGACCTTAATGACGTGAACTTGATGGGTTATTCGAGTTCGCCGAATACCAAGGTCCTACGTTATTGTGTATGCCTAGGACTTTCGGATAAGGGTTAATTCTACCACTCGACCATTCGACAGTAGTGGCTAGTTTCCTTTAAGTGACAGTCCATCTAAACTGGGATTGGTGGTGACTATAGAGACGCATGATATTTCAACCCATGGCCGAGCACTCTTCAACATTCTGCAAGTTTATTCTGTCTCTTTGCTCTCTTTTAAAACCAACAACAATTGCAACCCCAAACTCTTTTCTCAACCAAACGTAAAACCATCGTTTTCATTTCCTAGGGAGAACGATCCGAGTCCATACTCGATATTTTTAACTGGTTGCACCCTGCGACACCTTTTCAACTAAATTTGGCAGGGTTCTCGCAGCATTGGTCCGGAGCTATCTGTAATGAAACTCCGCTTTCTCCGGACCAGTCTCTGGGCCGTCGTCAAATTTCTGGTGCCGTTGCCAGGGAAATGAAAATGTGCGCTTGTTTTTGGTCGATTGTAAATATGTGAATACTATGAATATGATAATCTTTTAATTTTTCTTTGATTGATAGTATAGTAACCTTTTCTTATGAGTTTCTTATTGAATGCTGAGGTCAAACTCGGACCCTGAAACAACTAGGTGGTGCAAGCACCACACTAGAAAACCAACCAACCGGATACCCATAACTGAACGCAAACTTTGAACTCAAATCTGGTCTGATCAATCTTCTTCCCAAATTCCATGGACTGCCGGGAGAAGACCCTATCAAGTACCTTAAGGACTTTGAGGTAACATGCGCTACCACCAGAAGGACCGGTGCTGATGAAGACTGTAACGATCCAACTTTTAGCATGTCATGACAGATGCTAAGAGTTAGATAGTTACTACACTTGACTCTAATTCTCATATTATTTATTATTTTATAAGCCTGTCGTCGGTTGCCGTGAATCAAAAGGAAGATAATAATAATTGAAATCGAAAACAAGATAACAATTATAACATTCATCATTTCATTAATCACAATATATTAGGAAGAGTCATATATCATCATATCAACTTAGACTTATATAATAAGTATCATATCTAAATATACTGTACAACCTGATCCACGTAGGGATCTCAAATCCCTATACATCAGACTAGAAAGCTGTAAAATCCTAACCCTCTTGGACATATACTATAGCGAGGGAACCAGTACTAAACAACTCGGGATATGCTGTGAAAGCCGGCCATGTATATAACCGTAAAATTCTATTCTTGCAACCTCCTTAAAGTTCATTACTCCGGTTCTCATCTACACGTGGAAAAATAAAGGGGTGAGAATCTAATATTCTCAGTAAGGGTATAACAGGGTTTCGCGTATATAACTTAAGACGTTGAACCTTTTTATGTATTAATAGCAGAATTATTATTACCAATACAATTATTCAAACACAGAATGCAAGCAAACTCAAACAATATGGTGTATGCCTGTTCCTAATGCAGGCCATGAGCTCATGCGTCGGTTGTTACCCGCAACCCGACGTTATCCGATGCCCTTTTGACTGGATAAGGTTTCACCACTGTGCGTCCATAGTTGTGCATGTAGCACCGTTGCCATAATAAGGCATAACATATGAGATTACTTTGACGTCAACTTTCCATACGCCACAGGGGAAACATTCCTTAAACCGTTTTGGGGAGCGACCCCGCCATGGTTGGTCATAAACCGGTTCAACCGGCACATTTCATCATTCATATAAGTTTTCATATCATTATTGAATTAATCTAATTATCATACCTCATTCTTC
>JASCZI010000912.1:5275-24189 GCA_036250425.1 Stylosanthes scabra | reverse complement strand
TTGAATGCCTCGACGCACGGTGGGAATGTCCAGAACAGGCGCTTGAACATGACACTGGTTGGATCACCGCCATACGGTTCATTAATAAGTTCAACCCAAGTTCCTATATCAGTAGAAACGTAAGAACGATATTCATCGATTAAAATTAAAACATGCAAATTCATCGGTGTTTAGCTACACATACCAGGTAGGTACATCTGCATCGCGAATAACCATCTAGGAAGCTCATTGTACGATTCCTCCCAATCCCCATATACTTTTGCTATAACCCTCTGCTTCGCAAGCCAAACCTTTCTATAAGATGCTTTGTAGCCAAAGTGATTCTCAACGGATCCTTGTAGAACTCTTATGCTGATGGTTGGATCTGCTTTGACCATTGTGAAAATCGCACCCGCAATAACCTTCGAGTCCAGCCGCTCGTGATCTTGCCCCATTGATGTTTGCAAGCATGAATGAGGGCCATTGTATCTCCTCACCTCCCATTTTTCTTGCTTGCGGCTGTATGAAACATGAATGTTCCATTCACAACCCTTTCCAAATTCAGAGCACCGCACAGCATACTTTAATTGGTCGCTCTCTAGTATCTTGAATTGCACAGCTCTCCTGATGCTATATGTCTTAACTGCCATGAGAACTTCCTCCTTGTTCTCAAATTGTTAGCCAACCTCAAACTCGGCCGTCGGATCATCATCAGGGCCCCCTGACCCAGGTAGACATCCGAGTTCATCGCATCAAGATTCAGTGTGGAAAAGTGATCTGGATATTCGTACGGTTGAGAAATAGCGGGTTGTGCCAATGACACCTGTGAAATTCTAAACGAGTTTAACTCTTTCTCATCTTCGTCTCTTCCATCATCTTGATCAGGGTGAAGATGGAAGGGCTCCGTCATCGGATCTCCAGCCACGGATCCCTCATGGCTTTCAAACTCCTCAGGCAACATGCCCTGTGGCGGTTCACTATCAACACCATAATTAAACCCCTCGTTGCTGCCACCAGGTGAGTCGTTCAAATTAAACATCATTCTTTTAATATTTCTGCTCGCCGGTCCGGCTGATTGTGTGTCATCACCGGCATTAGCGGAACCCCCTCACAACGATCAACCAAACAAACAAATAAATCAAGTAACAAAATCGCTGAAAAATGCTTATGCCAACCGCGAATTAATTTGACGTCATCATCGTCACGTAGTCGATATCTGTGGCAAACAACAAACATCATGATTATTCAACCACCAAACTAACAAAAATTATGTTGCTGCATCCATTAAATTCAACTTGACAAATTCTATCTTAGCAACAGATTATTACCTCTTGAACTGAAAATTGCCATCAACTTCCATCGGATATCTGTAGTAAATTTTCGTCACCCGTTTTGTGTCTTGAACACCAATGGCGTGCGCAATAAAATTCTTCAGCGCCACAAGAGATCTCACATCTCGCGGCATTTGTATAAATAGCGGTTGGTTAGAACAAAACACAACAGACCCATTATGGTCTGCCGTGATTTCCCCATCATAATGAATTGACAATAACGGAGGCTTAGACATTTTAATTGCTAAAAAACTTAAACCTAACAACTAAATAGAATAAAAAAATATCAAAAGTAAAAAAAGGGAAAGCTAAAAGGAAGGAAGAAAGATGAAAAAGTGGTGAGTGATAGAGTGAGTTGTGGTGCTTACCGGGCTTAGAGTGCTCTCTATTTATAGGCCAAAATTGGTCACAGTTCGCCTAGACATTGGGCGAACTGTGACCACTCTGACAATCGTACACTAAGGCACTAAAAAGTGGTCACAGTTCGCCTAGTGTCTCGGCGAACTGTGACCACCTGCAGCAAAAAAATGTTGGACAGCAGTAAATAATGTGCTGTTAATTTTTTTACGGAAATAAAGTATTTATTTATTTTATTCTAGAAAATTTTCCATGATATTAGATAGAAAAGAAAGTTCCGGGAGCAAACATATTGTGAGCTAATACAGTTAATAGTGATGATAGAGATGAGTTATGGAAAATAACTCATATATTTTGTGAGTAACATCTTATTCTATTTTTTGGATGATAACGTTTTTCAATTTCAGATAATATTTGTTTTAATTTTAAATGATAACTTAATTATTGATTTTGTTCCCTAAAGACTCTCTAATATTAGTTCGTACTTCGTTTAGTCATTCTATACTTTTACTAATACGTACACCATTCTTTAACTGTGTAAAGTCTAAACTCTACAAGATATAATTTTTCTTATAGTTCTACTATATACATGTTTTTAGTAAACACTAAATTGACATTCGTATAAAAATACGATAATTGTTTGATACCTTAATTGCATTGCACTTTTTATGAACATTAAAATATATATTTAATTAATAAAAATATGATATATGGCCATATGGATGTAAACCCGATGTCTGCTAAAATGGTGTGGAATTATCATTATTTTTTTTCTTAATAGTTTTTATTTGTCACCTGACATTTTTGTTTTGGTTTATATTATTATGAAGTACTAAATACTATATTACTATATGAATATATATATATATCAAATCTTAGTAATACTAAAATTTAACTTTGTAATTGGTTTAATTATTTAAATATCTCAGCAAAAAGTATTAATTACAATATGTGTATTATTTATAAAACTAAAAGCTTTATCATCAAAACACATAATATAATGGAATAATGCTTGGCCGTTAACCATTTAGAAATTTAATTAAACATGTTGACCTCTAAAAACTGATTTATCAATTTTCTAAACCCTAAATCCTAATCGATTTATCAACCAGTTTTAGGAATCTATATATATGTGTTTAAATTTTTAAATGGTTGAAAATCATTTTAAAATTTTTAGATTATTAAAAATGATTCGTCCAAATAAAAAGAAATATAAGGTAGAATTGGGTGCATACTTCTTGAATTTTTATCCGTAGAATAGCTCATAACATATGTATAAAAGATATTTTACTTTTAGAAAAGATATTAAAGGTACCAATACCGTAGCTTTCAATATCCCTAATTAATTAATGTTTCATTGCTTTCTCTGCAACTTCATTCTAGATTATTCCTCCTCCTTTCCTTGAAATTGTGTCTTCTAACTTTTGTATGTTAATTAGTTAGGCACTAGCTAGTACAATCTTTGTTTTGTAAATCATAACCAGTTTATAAAAAAATGTTGTTATATATATTTAAACACTAAAGACATGTATTTTGGATCTGTACATTTTTGTAAGACACGTATCTTTATATTTAAGTGATGGACACAAAATTTGATAGAACGTGATTTGTATATTGACCTATATATATCTTTTATTTAATTACCAAATAAGTAAAAACATTCTAGATATCTCATTACGTGCATGTGCTCACAAAGCAAAGCAAACACAATCTTAATAGCTTTTAACTTTTAAGTAGTTAATAAAGTTGGAGGCCATATAACGTTACTTCTAGATAGAAGGGGAAAAAACACATTACTTCTGGATAAGTAAATATATTAAGCAAAGCACATGCTAATAATAATAATAATAATAATAATAATATATTATTCAGACTCATCAGCATCATAAAAAAAATTCTTAAACTATTTTTTCGCTTTTGGAAAATAAAAGGTTATTAGGCCGCTAAACGGGGAAGCATCGATGTGCTTTCTGGAATATCGAACCTTCCAAGGTTATTCCTATGAGATAATTCTCTTGACTTTTTATTTTTAACTACTTAATAATTAATTATGATATGATTTTTTATTTTTTATGTGCACTAGAGTATTCACTAGGTGGAAAGCCCAATGATTAATTACAGGGATAAAGTAGGCGACCCTCCAAACAAACAAACGTCATTCTTATCTTTAAAAAAAATTAAATATAAAAGAGATGGTTAAGTGACATATATCCTAATTCATCTATACCAACTACTTAAGTTAATTTTTTTTATTTGATTTGGTTTTGTACTCTTGGAACGTTGATATATTAAAGATCATATTATTACTGGTTTGATATTCTTGATGGGATATTTAGATAATTAGATTTGGTTATTTTATTTTCACTATTTACCATTTTGGAAGAAAATGTGTATAAAAGAGTGGAAAAAGATATATTTTTGTATGTTTTAGAAGGATACTAAAAAATACAATAATTCTGTACAATCAAGCAATTTGGTCAACCAAGTTCAACCAAGCACTTCTCATTCACGAGCCTTTTCAAAAATGAGTTCTTTCTTCTCTACTGCAACCGCTTCTTCCTCGTTCTTTTTCTTCATCTCATCATTCTTCTTTTCCTTCCTTCATCTGTTGCTTTCAATGACGATGACGACAACAACGATGATAATGGCAGCAACGACGACGGCGACGACAGCAGCGGCATCAACGACGCAGCAACAGAGAAAAAGAAGGAGGAGAAAGGGAAGGAGAACCAGAATTAGTGAAGAGCGCAGGAGGAGGAAGAAGGTGATGGTGATGGTGATGATGCTGAGCAGAAATACGATTCTGTTTTTATTCGCCTAGGCGCCGTGCTTCTGATTTTCATGAAAATCTGGTTCTATTTTTCATAAAAATCTGGTTCTGTTTTTGTCTTGGCGCCTAGGCGTTCTTCTGATTTTCATGAAAATCCACTTCACTTTTTTTCGAAATTCGGTTCTGTTTTAAATGCAAATCTGGTTCTGTTCAAGAAGAAGAAGAAGAAGAGGAAGAGGAAGATCATCAACAGCAGCAGCAACAACAACAACAACATAACAGAAGAGGAGAAGAAGAGAATGAAAGAAGAGAAAGAAGAAGATTACGACGATGGTGGCGGTAACAACGATGGTGGCGTCAACGACAACAATGAGGGCAGTGTCATCGACGACAACGATGACGGCAATGGCGACGCAGTAGCAGGAAGGAGGAGGAGGAGGAGTTGCAGAGAAATTGGGGAGTGGAAGAAGCACGCATGTTTTCTAATTTTGGGAGAGTTGGGGATTATGCATATAACGTATGCGGTAGGTGAGAGTGGGAAAAAAATATTTGGTTGAGACTTGGTTGGTAAAATAGGTGTATTGTAGCATTATTGTAAAAAATATTTGTCTATATCATCAGACATTGACTAATTGACTATAAGAGTGTCAAAATGAATTAAATTTATTGGGATTAACTATTCTATCTACAAAAATAAATGGTCGAACCCATCCGTCGGAAAAAAAAAAGATCGGCATGTTTAAACCTTAAACCACATATTTTGTGGGGCTAATTTGTTCAATAAGTCCAAAAGAAAATTATTGTTTTAATGAGTTTGAAAATGGTGTTTTTCTTGAAAATGGATGTTTTTGATATTTTGGAAAAATGTGGAGGAATCTGACAACATGCTGGTAGCGTGTTGCTTGCTACCCGCTGGTAACGTGTTAGAAATATTACGCTGGTAGCGTGTTGGGAAGGGGGCAGAAAAAGAGGATTCGAGCTGTTTGCATATAGGGACAAGTGTGGTGCATGGGGAACAACTTTCATTTTGTCTTTGGCTATATAATGATACGAGACATGGAGGCAGAAGCAATTTTGGTGAGCTTCCTATAGTGTTGTATTGTGTAAGAGGTTGAGAAAGGAAGTGTTGTGCTGAGGGTTTTTTTTTTTTTTTTTTTTGAAAGAAATTAAATTAATGAAATATTTTAAAGATTAGTGAGTCAAGATGATTAAAGATTTTACACTTTAAAAGGAGCACGTTGCATATCACTTGGACAATCCTAATTATTTAAGTTTATATTTTATAATATTATTTAATTATTAATTTTTTCTTAGTTTTAATATTTTTTCGCGTTTTATTATAATTTTTTAATATCACTTGAGTGGTTTTTTTTTTTAATATATTTTTTATAAATTTTGATGTTGTTTATATTTTTACATGTTGTGCGTTTAATTAAATAAATTTAATCATTAGTGAAAGTAAATAATAATATTTAATTATTAGAAATAGATAAAAATAATGAATAAATATAACTAATAATATTTAATAATAACTAATACTATTTAATAATAATAATATTTATATGTCATAATAATTAATAACATTATGTAATAATTAAATATAACTGAACAATTTTTTTAAAACAAACATTAGAGAAACAGGGAGCTGTATTGCCGGAGAATCGATCCACCAGATACGTGGCACCTTAATGCTACAGAAATTTTACGTTCTGCTAGTTTCCTTCATATATCTAGGATCGGACAAGTAAAAGGACATGCAACTTTATTAACAACGTTAGTGGAAAGTTGGCGTCCTGAGACGCACACATTTCACTTTGCTGTGGGTGAGTGCACGGTGACACTCGAAGACGTCCTCCACATATTTGCACTGCCTATTGATGGGAACGTAGTCAGTGGCCACACAGGCAGTGACGAGGCCTCACTGAGTAGTGATTGTAGGGAACTTCTTGGCAGTGAACCAGGATGTGGTGATCGTACACATACCTATGTAAAGCTGTCATTGATCAAATATTGCAGAGACAGAGAACCTGCTAACACTCCGGAGAGTTTACTTAGATATGTATGTCTATACATCTTCTTGATGATTGGAGAGTTGGTGTTTCCTGATAAGTCAGCGGCC
This sequence comes from Stylosanthes scabra, assembly GCA_036250425.1. Taxonomy (NCBI): domain Eukaryota; kingdom Viridiplantae; phylum Streptophyta; class Magnoliopsida; order Fabales; family Fabaceae; genus Stylosanthes; species Stylosanthes scabra. The sequence goes on along the minus strand of JASCZI010000912.1, from coordinate 17,633 downwards.
TACGCTAATGGCAAGTTTTTACCATTGTTTCGCGATGTTAGCCGGATAGGGAGCTACAGTTGGGGTTCTGCTTGCCTCGCTCATCTCTATCGTGCACTATGTCGTGCATCGAGATTTGACTGTAAGGAGATTGATGGGCCCCTCACACTTTTATTTATATGGGCATGGGAACGTATGCCATAGTTGGCACCAATCCCTGCGAATTTTCTATTGTCGGCCGAAGTTCCAGTTGCAAAGAGGTCAGCTTTATATATTTATAACTGTTGTTATTTGCAAAGAGGTCAGCTTGATGACATGTTTCAACTCGATGGGGTATACATTCTTGATTCCCTAAAATTTTAATTGTTTGAACTTTTTTAATTGAGTAAATGATAAGCTGATGATTTGTGCAAATGGGTTGCAGTTCATTTGGCAACCCTATCATGTCGTTCCCTTACCTGATGGTTTGGATGCACATGTTGATCTTATCAAATATATGGGGCCAATTTTGTCGTTTGAGTGTGTCGAGTGGCACAACATGGAACGAGTAATGCGGCAGTTCGGATATTAGCAACCACCACCTCTGCAACCCGTTCAGGTTGGAAAAACCATGGCGATCCGATATAAGACCTACCCCGTCCCTCCTGACTACATGCCTTTGTAACTGGGTGAGGAAAAAATCCCACGCATCGGCTGTCTCCCTCTCCACAATTGCAAATGCAACCGGAATAATATTCTGGTTATCATCTTGGGCAATTGCAACCATTAGGACACCTTTGTATTTTCCATAAAGGTGTGTGCCAACAACTTGGACCAACGACTTGCAGTGACGAAATGCCCTGATGCACGGATAAAAACTCCAAAATATTATGTGCATAACCCGTACACCAACCGCAACCTCATCCCCATGATATACAGGCAAAGTTTCTATCTTAACGGCAGACCCCGGCATCTTCTGACACATTACCGTCACCCATTGTGGCAAAGCTTCGTATGAACCATCCCAACTATCGTAGATTTTCTCGATGGACTTTTGCTTTGCCATCCAAGCATTACGGTAACTGATTGTATAGTTGAACCTGGACTGAACTTCTGCAATGATGGTTCTGAATCTAATTTCGAATGATCATGTGAAACTGCTCCAATGGCACACATGTGCCTACCATTGTACCTTCTAATAATCCAACACGATTTCTTTTGAATCAAGCTTGCCCGGATTAGCCAATCACAACCTTGCCCAAAACTCTTGCACTTGGCATAAAAAGTCTGTGGCTTAGATTCATGCACTGCATAGTCAACTCCTCTATTTATATGGTAGGTCCTAATTGCTGAGACTACTGCCTTTCTTGAACTATACTCCATCCCAACCATGAACTCGCCATCCTTCGGAGCAACAACGGCTATAGAAAATAAAATTTAAAGAAAAATATGAAATTATCACATATGAACTCCGATTTATATGAAAATACACGCACAAACATCATATAAGCTAACACGTACCCATATTTTCACGCTCTGCAAACTCCAGTGCATTTGTGGCGGCAAAATCCACTGCAAACATAAAAGATGGAACATCGAAGGGATGTTGGTTCATGGGTGGAGCGCTTGCAGCTTGCATAAATAGTGGAACATCGCCAACCCCTTGGTTCATAGGTTGATTACTTGAATCTTGTAAAGCCACAATGGCTCTCCCATCTTCATCATCTTCGTCTTCGTTGCCTACGTCGTAGTTCGCTTCGAGTTCGTCTTCGCTATCGCTGAGATTCTCTTCCAAAACGGTTTGCTTCTCGTTGTCCATTTTTGGGTCTTCTTCAACCTCGGATAACCGATCAAAGTCAACAAACAACTCTATGGCAGGGACATGTAGCCGAGTTTGTTGATAGCATTGCACCATCTATCGCATGCTTACTTCATCCACAATGGCCATTGTGTCAAAATGTATTGCTTCTGCAAATAATTGGACCGACATTCGGTACAAAATTCGGTTCATGCTCTTCAAAACATGACCATCTATGCATTCACATAGACCACGCTAGAGCTCTGCGAATGTCATCGTTGAAGGAATGCAAAACGAAACTGGAAATTCACACGTAAAGCTCACACCCTCTTGTGTATTTCGGATAATCTCTCTATTATAGTACACTAACAAATTAACTGTATCCATATTTTTTTAAAAAAAAAAGCATCACATCAAATGAGCACAATTAAAAGAACACTAAGTTACAGCTATTCAACCATTTTGAAAGTTTGATATGGAAAATGATGAAGCAACACATTTATATATACACGTAGTGGGGAAAGTAACCGATGATGGAGGTCACCTTCAACACGCTGCTAGCATGTTGCATGGAAGCCGCTGCTAGCGTGTTGGCTGCTCCATCTGACACATCCATAATTAATACTTACACCTTATTACTCCATTTCATGATAAAACATCATTTTTCAATCCATAACAAAATTCTTTAGCCCATATTTTAACATAAATTATATTCTAAAATGACAAGCCCTTTCAACGTATAAGAGTTAAAATATGAAAAATGTTAAAAAATAATAAGTTTAGGTCGTGTTATTACAAACACCTATTTTGCTCAATAGTAATAAGTTAAAATATGAAATTTATTCATATGCTATTTTTTGTGATATTTAATAATAAAAATAATTTTTTATTTGACATATAAATAAAGGACTTGGTTGGACTTGGTTAGGCAAAATAGGTGTACACCTAGTATTATCTATTACAAAATCGATGTTTTTCTTTTTTTAAAAAAACAAAATTGATATGCGGACAATCGATTTAGTGTGCGTTTGATTTAACGTTTTACCCAACAAACATACGTTTTATCTCCTCGAACGACGTTCATTTTGTTTGACTTCTTTTTTCTTCTTTTCAACCAACTTATAATATACCAATTTATTTTCTATCAACCACATCCTATTTCATATCATTTTCTCCATTCAAAAAAGTTTTTCCTTAAAATCTCACATACAAAGAGGATTAATTTTGATGTTATTATCAAATTTATATTCCAAAAATGAAATGAGTAATTTTTATGTTAATTTTAATCCATGTACTTATTTTTACCCATCATCTTGTATACATATTTTAACTACTATAATATAAAAAAAAAAACTAACCTTATAATAATCTTATCATACATGCCAATTTTTACAACACATAATATCTATATTTATTTTATACTTTCTCAAAGTTATATATATCTAATTTTTTTGCTTTTTAAATCATATAATAATATTTATCTTTTGCAGAAGTAATATAAAGAGTTATATAAATTATATCATTTTTAGTATTTTTACTTTCTAATGTAATTTTGGTTAATATCATCTTAAACATGATTATTTTTTTTCAAAAGCATGTTTGACAAAAAATATCCTAACACAAATTACATTAGCAAAAATTCAATTTTGATCAAAATTAACTTTGCAAAAGCACATTTGTATCAAAATTTGATTACAAACATTAACCCAAAAACACACTTAGCTAGTTCCTATCGATTGGCCTTAAACGAGTCAGTTTTGTAATTCGAACTTGATAGGTATAGAAGATCCATCCGTTTAAGCCTATTTATTTTGCGAGCTTAAATCGATCAGGCTTCTCATATTGATAGTCCTACTTGACTATGTAAATTTAAGTTGTATTAACCTATTATGGTAAAGTGTTGTAGCTGACGTGGTCGTTTGCTCGATGATTAGTTACTTTACTCATGCGTTCAAAAATTTCATATTGCAAAGTTTGCCACTTTATCTTCTCTTCTTATTTTTCAGCGAAGAAAACATTTGAAAACCTAACCATTTATCATACGGGCTATCTATTGCAAAGTCTCTTATGCTACTCGTGGGTGGTTCAACCTTACCTGGATTGGCGAGTTAAGGTTACATTGGCTCTTCAAGAAGGAGAGGAAAACAATCACATCAGCTACTACGATCCAACTTTTAATGGTGAGACTTAATTGAATCCAATTGAAATTATTTGGCACCAAAATAAGACATTTTAAACTTTAGGGTCTAAAATAAGATTTTCCTTAAACATTAGTGAAAAAATAGTACTTTAACCTAACTTGTTAGTAGTAAACATATTAAATTTAATTGTTTTGAATTTCTTTTATTTTTCTATGGGTAAACCAAAATTGCCCCGAATTTGTAAAATGCCAACAAAAATGTCCATAATTTTTTAAAACGACAAATATACCCCCAAATTTTATAAAAATGTGACAATTGTGCCCCAACATTAAAAAATCTGAAAAACGTTACATGTGCAGTCTGACGTGGCAAATGGAATATCATAATGTCGTTACACTAATACCCCAAATTTACCCCCAATTTGAAAACCCTAACTAATACCCCCAATTTACAAACCCTAGCTAACTAAAAGCCTAATTTAGTAGTTGTTGTTTGATTTCATCATGGTTGCACAGCATCAAGAACCACCACCATAGTTGGAAACAAAACCCATAGGACCTTTCTCCTTCTCCTCCTTCTTCTTCATCTCTTTCTCTTTCACTTGCCCCCACTTCTTCTTCTTATGCTTCAAATTATTACAATTCTTCATCAAAAGTTCCCAAAGCTATGCCACTCCAAGTACTTCTTGTCCATCACCCACTTACAAAAAAGGGTAATACACACCACCTTGTGTTCCTCACTTCCACTACCTATGGCTCCTTTCACTTCATTGATAAAAAAAGATTCCAGCTTTATGAAGGACTGAGGCACCCACTTTGGTCAGTTAAAAATGATATAAAAAAATCAAGTTTCTGTTGTGAGTATAGTTTCGACCGACGCGAAAGCGGGTGAATCGAGATTCAGAAAAGTGCCAAAAAGATGCAACCAAAAGAAACCGAGAGTATTGCACTCGGGTCAGCATTCTCCCTATGAATTGAAAATGGAGACTTGCGAATGATTATGAAAAAATTGGGTTGCCATGGTTAAGAGTTGTGAACAAAAACGAAACAAGAGATAACTTTGTATTGCAAATAATAAAACGTGCATGATCTTGAGTTGAAGTATAATGTGTCTCTATGATCACCACTAATCTCAATTATGAATGGTTGTCACGCAAGGAGTCAAACCCACTCTGTTCTAATGGTCGAGTGGGGGAATTAACCTTGTTCCATAAGTCCTAGGCTACTTACTAATGCAAAGGACCTAGGTATTAGTGAATGAGAATAACCCATCAAGTTCACCTCATTAAGGTCCACTCATCACTAGCAAAAGCCTAGTGTCAACGAAACAATTTTAACCCTATCCTTAACCCATTCTTTTCCCTAGGGATTAGTGGCTAAGATCATCAACACTTCAACCCATGACCAAGACACAAGAACACTACTCCATATTAATAAAAAAAAAAATATCAAACACTTGGTGTGCATAATAAAGAGACATGATGAATAGTAAGAGAAATTGGCAAATTGAGATAGCTAATGATGTAAATCAACAAGAGAACCACGAATATCAATAATTGAACAAGGTAACAACAATAGATCATGACAAGAAATAATTTCCAGCATGCTAAAAATAAGAACATAAGAACAAGAGAGCGAATTGTGAAATAGATGATTAAATAAAAGAAACAAGTAAAGATTGTATTAATTAAGCAAGAGTAACATGAAACAAGCATCCAAACAATGAATTAAAGTAAAAGACAAGGTTTTAAAATTTATGTTGAGTACTTTTGTCAAACACTTGGTGCGCAAGTTTTCAGAAACAAGGTTTTAAGCCAAATTCCAAGTGTTCGAACATCAATCTCATCAATTCAATCATCAATAGCAACAATCAATCATACATGAATATCAATTCAATTTACATTGATCATCTAATCCTAGTTCTCTAACAATTCCTACCTATACTAACATACTAATATATAAGAACACTAATATTTACACTAAACAATTACTCTAATTAAACTAGTATTAGAAATTACAAGAATGAGGGGGGAGAACTTACTTGTCGATGAGAAATAGGCGATCACACATACAAGACTTGGGTTGGTAAGGTATTGTGTGGAATTTAGATGAGTGTTGGTAAGAGCGAGAGTGATAGTGGTGGATTTGGGTGGTGGATTTGGGAGATGAGAGTGATGGTTGAGATGTGGAATTGAGTAGTGAAGAGAATGCGTGTGTTTAAGTAATTGAGAGAATGAGTATTGTGATGGGGTATTGGTGTTATGAGGGTTTTAGGAGAGTTTAAGAGAGAGTGAAATTGAGTGAGTGTGAAGAGAATGAGAGAAAAATTGTTTGAAACACTCTTTTAAGCGCCGCAGACATGCACGTGCAGCTGCATGGTCCCGACGTGCAGTCGCACGCCGTAAACAGAGGCTCGTTTAACCTAGTTTTTGAGTCTTGTGAGGCCGCATGAGTTATGCGTGCGGCCACACGCCTTGTTCCAGGGACAAACTTGAGGCTAACTCGTGCATCTGTGCAAACACACAAAGGGTTTGTGCGATGGCACGATGCAAACAGAGAGCAAATAGAATTGGATTATTGTTTGATGCGATCGCACAAAGGGGTCGTGTGGTCGCCCAATGCAACAAGAGGACCCCAAATTTCAAATTCTGAGGTCGTGCGGCCGCATAAGCATGGTGTGCGGCTACATGGATGCCATGTACCCAAAAATCCTTTAGAAACTCAAATTTTTGTTACTTTTTTCTTCTTTTTCCAATTTTTTTCAAGGGTGTAAACTATGTACAAACCTATCACTATCGTGTTCACCATTCTAACACTTCAACAAACCATAAAACAAGAAAATTCCAATCCTCAAACTAACAAGTATGTACAAAAATCACACAAAAAGAGAAGAAATTGGAAGATGTTACCATGGTGGGGTGTCTCCCACCTAGCACTTTTGTTTAATGTCCTTAAAGTTGGACATTGTTGCTTGGTAGCTTCCTTACTTCCACTGGGAATTATCCTTCACCAAGTGGGCATCAATTTTCTTGTTGTTAAGTGCACTTTTGATAACCTTTAGCTTGTCAAACAAGTTATCCAAGCTAGAACACCTGAATTCAATTTTCTTCCTTGGTTCATCCTTTCTATGCTTCTTCTTTTTCTTCACCATTTTCAAGGGTTCATTCTTTTTCTTCTTCTTCAACATAGGGGGAGTATTCTTCAACCCCTTTTCTTCTTGAACATCATCTTTCTGACTTTCAGTTTTTTTTTTTTGCACCTTTCCCAATAAATTCTTTTTTCGAGCTCCTTCATTGCTTGATTAGACTTTATGAACACCCCCTTTTTAGGTGTAGGTGGGCGAGTTGGGTGAAATATTTCAATAACATTCCCTACTAAGAAAGAGAAGATGTCATCATAGTAGTTGAGCCTAAAACCAGCTGTTTTCAAAAACGACCTCCCGAGTAGCACATGGGGATTGCTTCTTTTGTCGCTCAGAGATGTTCTGTTGACATGGAATTTCCGTTGGAATAGTTAGCTCCCCTATCTTCACGATGACATCTCTGGCAATGCCAACCACATAGAAACCACGCTTTTATCCACCAAATTGAAGATTTCATTAGACTTCTTCAACGGTCCAAGATCCAAAGTTTCATATACCTCGAAAGGCATCACACTTCCACAAGCTCCGGGGTCACACATGCAGTCCGAAATTTTCACTCCACGGATTTTGCAAGTGACCAAGCAAGGACCAGGATCTTCACATTTCACAAGCATCTCTTCTTTCACCACCTTGTCCTTCCCATAAACAGTAGCTACGAAGAATGTTCCTTCTTCGTCCTCCTTTTTGGTATCATCTTCCTCAAAGTCTTCTTCATCATCTGAATTATCTGAATTTTCCAACTCGGCCAGTAGCTCATATAGCCAATCATCTTCCTCTTCCTCTTCTTCATCCTCTTTCTCATCCTCTTCCTCGTCTTTAGTTCCTTTATTATGGACCATATTGATGCCTCCTTTAGGATTCAGAAGGGGTTGAGATGGAAGTAGGCTAGAATTGGATGGTTGAGACGGAGGTTGAGGATTAATTGCTACTTGATTGGTGAACTTAGTGATCAAATCAGTGATGTTAGACAACTGAGTCTCTATTCTTTTCTGAGCTTCCCTCAACTCTCTATTTTCTTGTTGAAAAGAACGAAGAGCTTCTTCATAATTGGACAGAAGGGCATTTGCTTGAGGGTTCTGAGGAAAAGTTTGACGGATATGTGGTGGTTAATATCTTGGTTTTGTGGGTTTTGTGGTTGGCTAAAAGTATAAGGTTGACAGTATGGAGTCTGTTGCGGCTACTGAGAGGAATTCCATCGGTTCTGTTGGTTGTCACGCCAACCTCGGGGCTGTGCGTAATACTGCTTATTGTGGGGCGGTGGTGACTGAACCTCATAGAAGTTGTGAGAAGACGCGATGGTGTTATCATCTTGCAACTGTGGACATTCATTAGTATGGTGAGAGTTACATGAACAAATTTTGCAATGCTTTACCGGTGCTTGCTGAGAGGTGTTGGGCTGTTGCTTCAAAAGTTTTGGAGTTGCCTGTTGTCCTTCCTTAATCTCCTTCAACATAGCTGCTTGATGCATAGGCATCTTTGGTTGATTTTAACTTCAATTTTTCTTGATTATCATGGCTATTCTTTTGATTTACTGTTCTTAATTTATCAATCAAACAAACTTGATGTCTTTTGAGTTTTGTTTTTGTTTATAGAAGATTTCACAAGGATTTTAAGTACTCAAGGCCATTCAAGAAAGAATTGAAGAAAGGAATTTAAAGGAAGCAAAGTGGAGTTGAAAGAAATGAAGAAATCAAGCATAAACTCCTCCAAGTTATACGTGGTTAGCCCAAGTATAACTTGGAGAGTCAAAAGCCAACAATTTTCAAGCTCCAGAGACTCCACAAAGCCTCAAGTTATACGTGTAATATCTCACGTATAACTTGGAAGCTTTTCTCTTTACATTTCAAGCTCCAGAGACTCAACAAAGCCCCAAGTTATACGTATAACATCACACATATAACTTGGAAGGCTTCATCACCTCAAACATTTGTTCCAGAGAGCTCATTAAGCCCAAAGTTATACGTGAGTCACTTTACATATAACTTGGGACTAAACATTTGTTCCAGAGAGCTCATTAAGCCCAAAGTTATACGTGAGTCATTACACGTATAACTTGGGACTAAAAACTCAAGTTAGAGAGCTCATTAAGCCCAAAGTTATACGTGAGTTCTTGCACGTATAACTTGGAGACTTAACTCATAACTTCGAAGTTCAAACAAAGCCATAAGTTATACGTTTAATACTACATGTATAACTTAAGAACTAAGATCAAGTTCCAGGAGCCATTCTCAAGCCCAAAGTATACGTGCAGTATCCCACGTATGACTTGAAGTCCAAAGTGAAAAGTTTTGATGCATCTCTGCCCAAAGTCTTTAGGCCTTAATCCATGGTTTAATCAAGGGAAATTCTAGAAGATTCAAAGGCCATCTGATTGAAGACTTAGTGAAAAAGATTAGTGATTTGAATTTGAAGAAAAGATAGAAAAGATAGGATTGGTTTTGGATTTTGATTTGTTTTAGATTTGATTTGATTTAGATTTGATTTGATTTGAATTCTGTTTTTCTGTTTTTGAGGTTTATTATTTGATTATAAAAAGTGGCTCAGCCATTAAGGTTGAAGACACTTAGTATCTCACATACAATTTTACAATTCTTAGAGATTGTAGGTCAAGCATGAATTGCTAAATTACTTCATTGTTAAGGGTGAGGAGCTCTGTTGACCCAGCATGAGGTAGCTTTGTACATATTTCAATTTAATTCTATGAGGTATTTTCAGTTATCTTTTATGCATGAATTAGTTTTTTTTTTGTTCTTCATCCTAATGGTTTATAATCACTAAGAGGTGTTCTTTCCCTGTTTTGGGCTAGGTTAACTAAGTTGAGAAATTTAATAACCTAAGCTAGCTGAAAACTAAATTAACATGATGAATTAAAACTAACTAGAGATAGTAAAGATAATTTTTCATGCAACTAATAATTTTGTGGGTTAAAACTTGGATTAGAACTAGTTTAGATAGAGTAACATTTAATCTAATCTAGGATCATTTTTTAAGACTCATAAGAATTGGAATCGGATCATATGCTTCATCTCTTTATTCTGTTAATCATCTAAGAGATTAGTTTTTAATTAAATAAAGAGAAACTATATTACCAAGAGATTAGGGTTTAGTTATAATAGATTCGTTGTGCTTGATTTCTAATTGCCTAGAACTTTAATTGAATATGTGTATTGATCCTCATGGGTGAATATCTATGAAACTCTTAACTTTCATCCAATCATCTTAATTCTCAAGTACTCTCTGCTCCTTACTCTCTCTGTCTTTTTTGTTATTCAATACTTCAATTTTAAATTTGCTTAAATCATCAAGTATTCATTCAATCTGATTAGTATAATTAACTGGGTAGAGATTGATTAGTCCTTTAATCCTCGTGGGAAATGATACCCACTCACCGTGGTATTACTTGTATGCAATTCGGTGCACTTGCCGAAATTATATCGTATTACTGCTATATCAACCAAAGACTTGGCAAGAATAGTTAACTCTGAAGGTGCAAGTTCAAAATCTCATTTAGTGGATGTCGCAACCTTTGTCTTGAAATGTTCATTATTGTCAGCCACCGACTTGATCCCAAGCTTCATCTGGAGTCTTCTTCATCAGGGCACCTTCACTCGATGCATCAATCATGGCTTTGTCGCTTGGAGTTAATCCTTGAAAGAAGTGGTTTATGAGGATAAGGTCTGAAACAGAATGATGGGGACATGATGATAGTAGTTTCTTGAACTGCTCATAGTACTCGTACAATGTTTCCCCATGCAGTTGTGTAATCCCGAGATCTCCTTCCGGATTGCATTGGTCTGGGATGGTGGAAAATACTTCTCTAGGAATCTCTTCTTGAAGGCATCCCTGTCAGAAGTAACTTCGCCCGGCAAGGTCTAATACCAGTCCTTGGCTTTTCCCTCCAAGGAAAATGGAAGGGCGAAAGCTTTCACAGCATCTTCATCACCACTGGTCCTTCTGGTGGTGGCACATATGACATGAAAATCCTTCAAATGTTTGATCGGATCTTCCCCGAGCAATCCATGAAATCTAGGGAACAGACTAATCAGACCAGACTTCAACTCGAAGTTAGCATCCAGTTATGGATATCTACTCAGCTGATTTTCAAGTGCTATACTTGCACCGCCCATTTCCTTCAATGCAATTCTCAGGATGTCCCCCATGGTGTCAGTACCTGTGGTAGAAGACAAAATTTCAATATCAGTCTCAGAAGCAGAAGAGTACACCGAATCATTCTCGGATGCGAGTTCTTCAGTTTGAAAATATCGACTTTTTCAAACTGAATCTGGCGCCTAACTTGCCTTATGTGTCTTAAAGTTCTTTCAATTTCAGGATAAAAAAATTGCAAGTCAGGATCCGAGTCCGATCTCCGAATTCAAGGGATGACTCATACATGCAACAGTGAGCAAACTACAACTAAAAATCTACAAGACTATCATATTTATAATATTAACATATCTACAAACAACCAAAAACATGCGCACATTTTTTAAGTCCCCAGCAGCGGCGCCAAATATCTGATGCACCCACTTTGGTCGGTTAGAAATTATCTAAAAAAATCAAGTTTCTGTCGTGAGTATAGTTCCGACCGATGCGAAAGCGGGTGAATCGAGATTTAGAAAAGTGTCACAAAGATGCAACCAAAAGAAACCGAGAGTATTGCACTTGGGTAGTTCTCCCTAGGAATTGAAAATTGAGGCTTGTGAATGGTTGTGAAAATACTGGGGTTGCAATGGTTAAGAGTTGTGAACAAGAACGAAACAAGAGATAACTTTGTATTGCAAATAATAAAACGTGTTTTGTCTTGAGTTGAAGTATAATGTATCCTTATGATCACCATTAATCCCAATTATGAATGGTTGTCACGTAAGGAATCAAACCCACTCTGTCTAATGGTTGAGTGGGGGGAATTAACCTCATTCCGTAAGTCCTAGGATACTTACTAATGCAAAGGACCAAAGTATTAGTGAATGAGAATAACACATCAAGTTCACCTCATTAAGGTCCACTCATCACTAGCAAAAGCCTAGCGTCAACGAAACAGTTTTAACCCTATCCTTAACCCATTCTTTTCCTTAGGGATTAGTGGCTAAGATCATCTACACTTCAACTGTTAGTCGGTATGCACAAGAAACAAATACTCAAGGGGGGGGTGAATTGAGTATTAAAACAACAATGATAAATTTTCGCGGAAGCTAAATATACTTGAAATATAAACAACTCAAGTAAATTGAATTTGTATTTTTCCAAGGACTTAAGCCACTTCTTAAGTACTTACAAGGAGCTTTTACAATTTCAAAGTGCTTGTATAAACTTAAATGAT
>JASCZI010000910.1:3383-20957 GCA_036250425.1 Stylosanthes scabra | reverse complement strand
TTGTGTTATATATATATATATATATATATATATATATATATATATATATATGCAAGGATCTTTATCTTTGTATCAATGAGTTAACTCAAATGAGGACATAATTTATTCATTCCGTCTCTCTTTTTAATATATTTTTAGTAAATATACTTTAAAAAAGAGATTAGAGAGCCAATATATTATGATCAATAGAAAGCCAACATATAGTTACGGATGATAACTCATATAAATTTTGGATGATAACTTAATTTTGTATATATCAATATATGAGTTATGAATGATAACTTATATAAATTTTAGATGATAATTTAATCTTAGTTCCATTGTATTATTCATGGTTAAGGCTGGAAAATGTGTTTGTGATATAATTTTATTGGAAAGTGTGCTTGTGATATAATTTTATTAGGATATATAATATAGTAGTGTTATATATTAGGAAAAAGATAGAAGGAGAGAAAGAAAAAGAGGAGAGTGGATCCCATTAGTTATGATGCAGACACACATACATTCTTGGTACTATAGCGGCGCATGAGGGCAATTATTCATATAAAAGCAAACAAATAAAAGAGGTCACTACTCACTACACAATGAACTATCAAAAAGACAAGCTAAGCTACTAGTCATGGGTGCAATCAATGAAACCGAGAATATAACCACTCATAACAAAGAGAAAATTAAACAAATTAAAAATCCCATTAAAAAGGAGATATGATCAAACGAAGTATTATATTATATATATGATCTCTGATATATTTAGGTTATGAATGATGATAATATAACACAAGATAGAAAAAAGGAATGTGGGTGGGGTCCGGCACAAAGAAATGAAATTAAAGTTGAGTTGAGGATATGCATCAAAGCTCTAAAGAAATAGTTTGAAGTTGTTGGAGTCATGTTTGGTGATGGCAACAAAGTGAAGATAGAATGAAGATATCTAGATAGATCATGCATCTTGCAAAACGTGCTCTAAATAATTTACACATATGCTCTCTCTCTTTCTCATCACATACACTCCATATACACGGAATCAACATCATCAATAATAATGATCAATCCATATAGTTTTATTGTGACTTGATTATCAATTGATCATATCTTCCCACTCATCTAATTCCACAATTATAATAAAATTAAAAAATATTATCATCCAAACAAAATAAAAATAATCATTCACAGAATATATGATGAATTATCATCCGCAACTCATCTACCATCACCATCAAGTGCATTGACTCATAAATATGTTGACTCCCACTACTTTTTTTTAAAAAATTAATTATTTAAAATTCACAAATAATTGTTTAACTTTAACCTAGCTACTAATTAAATCAAGAACCCATATATATAGTGGCAAAGGCTGAAATGAAAGCGATGAGATTAAAGGCGTGTTGTGCTGACAACTACAACACATAACACCCTCCAAAAAGCCTTTCATATATTACTTTTCTAACCTTTTTTCATTTTCTTCTATCAAAAAATTCTTCTCAATTTTCTTCTCTTTTTTTCCTCTCCCTTTTTCCCAGACAATGAAGTGGATGTTTTTCCAACAACATAGTGTGAGTTATTATATATATTTCTCAAGAATTTGTGATATTATTATTATTATTAAAAATTAAAGTAATAATATATAAGAGAGAAACGATGACATGCATGAGTTTGCACGTACGGTAAATAAATAAATAATAATAATAATAAATTGAGGTACAACTCAGGATCCAATTGTATTGTAGTTCATGTAGAAGAAAATATAGAAATAGAAATGGTTGAGAATGAATAATAATTGATTATCTGAGCCAATAACACGGTTTAGGAATTTATTACATGTACCATGTGATAGAAATCAATAAGTATTGTGCTCTAAAAAGGATTAAAGTGGTTTTAAATTTTAATAATGTCCAATAGAGGCCACACTTGATGAGTAGTGGGCCACTCTCATCAATTTGTTCTTAATCAAATCGGGTATGCATTATATAATTCTTTGCATGAATCTGGTTCTTTGAACTTTCAAGTATAAAAAGGACATTTTAGGGTTAAAGAAAAAAAAAAAAAAAAAACAGATAAAGGATGAGGATGTGGACGTTGCTATCATATCCCATGGACTAGTTGCTTTAAATGGATTATTATTGGACAAAACGCTTGCTTCTTAATTACCGGATATTATTAAGTTTTTTTTATTTTAAAAAAGGAATACCAATTTGATATATATTATCCATTTGCATCAACAAAAAGATAAAACTAAAAGCAAATAGATAAATTTTGATGCAAATATTTTAAGTATCATTTTTATAGAAAGGTATTTTGACAAAAACAATTGTGTATTTGAATGCAAAAGAAAGGAAGATGAGGGTGAATGGCAGGGAGGGGAAAACACAAAATGGGTATTTGTACCCCCTTCTCTGGCAACACAGCATTATGAAACTATAAAAAGAAAAAATGGTGCATATTATGATGAAGTAAAAAAAATAAAAAGAATGAAAAATAATCAAATTTAGTGGATCAAAATAATTATAAATTTTGTTAAAATTTATACCAACATCTTAATTTAATAGTTTATCTTTTTCTCTTCATATTCTTTATCTATCTTTTATTCACTGAAGAATTATTATCCAAAAGAAATATAATAAAAAGATGCAGTTTAATCGATACGGATATAAATGATATAGACATAGATTTTATTAAAAGTATATGAGAGTTTATAGTATTTTATTTTAATTTTATGAAAAATAAAGAGTAAAATTTATATATATTATACGACAATTTTATATATCTGTATCAAGGTATATCTGTATCATATGCTACCTAATTCTATCTCATCCAACGGACATGGCATCATTATGGTAAATGGACGGCTGACATTGATCTCACATGTGCTCTGCGATTCACCAGATCAAACCCTGCACCATAAAGGCGTTTGTCTCAACAACGGGGAGAAATCTTATTGGTTTAATTATTCTTCTATATTATATAATATGGTTCATTTTCCATCTTATAATACAGCCACACAAGTAACAACGAACCAACAATAATTGAGGACCTCAAAATAATAATTAAAAAAACAATACTATTGAACTAAAGTTGGAAAATCACCAAACAACAATTATTATTTATAACTATATTGGCTCCCTATTAAACACATATGGTGACTTCCTAGTTTTTTCTAATAGAAATCCCTCTTGTATTTTTTTTCCTTTCCTAAAATAATTGCTTAACTAAGGCCTTCCATATTTCATTCATTCTCTGTAATATATAACAATGTTAACTATTTCAATTTGTATTCTTTTTATATAAAATGGATAAATACTAATTGGCATAGGTCACTTTCATGAATTTTACTTCAAAAGTGGGCTTCTTTATTATGTACAAATAAATGCTCACCTGTTTGATTAAATTTGTTGAACATTGAATACCTGAATATAGCAATTTTAGCACGCAAAGTTCTTTTACACTATTTCCGGATTAGAATTTTCTCTATTATTATTTTTATTATTATAATAAAAAATTCTGTAGATGAAGTTAGTTGAAGGAATTATGATATGTTGTTATAAACGCCGAAAACATGGTTACATGACATAGAGAGAAAGTAAAATGGAAGTGTGTGTGTCTCCCATGGAATTATAATTGAAGAACACACACGTGAATGGGTGATTGATGAGAGTCCATTGACAAATGTCTTAAGCTGAAAGGAAAAAAGAACCTAAACTTTTGACATTCATTAAACACCGTACTTCAAATTCCATACCTTCCTTCTCTTCTCTTTACATACATTACAATAATACATACTATGCTATTTCTTTTGCTTGTATATATAGGATTCTCCCTATTGGACCCCTTATTTTAATTTGATTTGCTTTTTCTAATATCTAAAGGAATTTTTTTTTATGATTTTTTTTCAGGATATCCATCAATTCGACAGATTGAGGATTAATTTTTTACAAATTTGAGTTCCATTTAAGGATTTATTGTTGGCCAATGAGTTGCTGCATACGATTTTTTTTTGTTTTCCAAGATATCTCTCAATCGGACAAATCGAAAATTAATTATTCGTGAATCTAAACTCCATTTAAGGGTTATGACTGATCAATGAATTACTACATACACAGGACGAAATTCAAATTATAATATTTATTTAAATTAATTAGTGAGTTAACCACTAAATTCACAATTAAATCAAGCAAAAGAAGAAGGAAACAAGAAAAGGGGTTCTCCTTTGAGGTGGTAAATTAACAAGAGAGTTATGTTTATGACTTTATCTCAAATGTCAGAAAGAAAGTAGAGAAAGCCAAATCCCAACTCTAATCAAACGGGAAAGAGAGCATCACGCGTTGCTCTCACAACTCATCCAACATGGAACAGCGCCACACCGGATCCCAGTCACCACACTATGCGCATTTATTGATTGTAATAATAAGATGTGAGAATATGAAAATGATTGTATGGTAATATGGGGAAATGTGGAGTGTAAGAGAGAGAGAGTGTATGTGTATGTGTATGTGCAGAAGAGAACAGAAGAGAGGAGACAAGATCATGGGATGTGCATGTTTTTATTGCAGAAAGGCCTTCAAAAATACATAACTATGTATATGGATGAAGGACCATACCATACCATCATCATTTAAATCAAAATCAGGTTTTGATTAATTAAGATCATAGTTAAATTAATTAAGTAAACATTAAAAAAAATATAAATATATATATAAATCAATATCAAAGATTACAAATTATCGATACGGATATATTTTGGTACATTTGAAAATCTTGGAATATTAATATTAAGTGATATAAGAAAAAGGAGAGGAGAGTGCACAGTTGATAGTGTGGCTATACCAATTAGCATGCTTTACTTGCTGTGCTAAACAACCTAACCTTATTCTTAGAGTCTATATACTCTACTGCTCTACTTGTACCCTATTAAGCTAGCTATTCTTTTTTATTTAAGAGAGGCTCCCCCTCTTTCTCTCAGGTTGCGTGCTTTATGCTCTAAATTCCTCTTTCCTATTCCCTATTCCTTTGCTCTGGGAATCTCTCTCTTAAAAAAGAAAGAAAGAGAGTGAGCCTGCAAATAAAACACTTAAAGCTAACCTACATTAATACTACTTCTTTCTCTTTCTCTTGAGCTCTGTGTTCCACTTCCACCCCCTACTACTATTCTCTATTCTCTATACTACCTCCTTTAACGTTTATTCTTCTTCTTCTCTCCCTTCCTTCATTCTTCATCATCATTTTCTTTCATGGATTTAAGCTGTGCTAGCTCTTTTAACTGCTGCTGATAATAAATAACTGGTATGCATACTTAACCTAAATACATGGAAACGGATTAGGTGTTCCGTAGCATGAGGTGTTACAGTATTTTTAGTAGTTAATTTTAAATTAATTTTAATTATAAAATATTTTATGCTTTTCTGTTGTTTTTGCTTATCTTACATTCATCACTTCACTTCCTTTCTTTCTTTTCTCAGCACAAACTACAATCAAAGCAAGTGCGCTTGTGTGTGTGTGTGGCTGCAATGGATGAAAGGTCAAGAAATGAGGTATCTCCTCATCATCATCATCACCATCTCATGAAACTTGAACTGAGGCTTGCTCCACCTGGTGCTGATGAACAACAACAACAGCAACACTGGTCTTTAATCAATGGCATCAGAACAACAACAACAAAGAGAGATGAGTCTTCTTCTTCTGTGCTATCTCTTGGTTACTTCCCTCATCATCATCATCATGCAACCACAAAAGCTTCTCCTTCTCCTTCTCCTCCTCCTCCTCCACAACCCTTGCAGAATAATAATAATAATGCAGACAAGAAAGTTTTCTCACCCTCTTCTGCAAATACACCTCTTCCCAATAACATTTCTCAGAAAAGGTACACACATCATAACCATAGATCTAGGCATCAAAATTTGCAGCAATTAAGTATCAAGTTTTCATTTATTAATTAATTCTGAAGGTGTATGTGTACTAGTACAACTCTGAATCGAAGCTGCTGTGTTTATTTTGTTCTGTTATGCTTTTTACCTGTCTATGTATGTTTTGATTTGATTCAGAGATGTCTACGTCTGAGTTCTGATGCCATTTTATCATTTATTATGTGCCTTCCTTGTCTTACTGTTCCTTCCATGTGAATATCTGACCCTCTCTCTCTCTTTTTCTCATTTTCTTTGCTTCTTCAATAATTGTTATTTTCTAGCTTAATGAGTGCTTAATTAACAGTTAATTGTGTTTAACAGAACTGCTCCAGGTCCAGTAGTGGGATGGCCACCAATCCGTTCATTCAGGAAGAACCTTGCAAGTAGCAGTTCTTCAAAGCCACCTCCTCCTCCTCCTGACCACCATAACAAGGTGGCTGCTGCTGCTGCTTTGGACAAGAACAACAACAGCAGCTATGGTGGTGGGAAAGGCATGTTTGTGAAGATCAACATGGATGGTGTTCCCATTGGTAGGAAAGTTGACCTCAATGCTTATGATAGCTATGAAAATCTCTCCAATGCTGTGGACCAACTCTTCAGAGGCCTCCTTGCTGGTAACTTAACTAACTCACTCATTATTACATCACTTTTTCAATAATTAAGTGAATTAACTAAAGTAAGCTACTAGTTCAACCTTTACTGTGGTGTTATTGAATGTAACATTAGCTTATAGTCAATGTTTTCACCAAACAAGTTGAGTTTTTCTAATTAGACCATTTTTCTGTTCCCATTGTGATGATAAGAAAGTTGTTTTAATTATTCTGTGATCATCAGCTCAAAGAGATTCTTCTGGTGGTGGAGTTAACAAGCTACAAGAGGAAGAGAAAGTGATAACAGGATTATTAGATGGAAGTGGAGAATATACTCTTGTTTATGAAGATAATGAAGGAGACAGGATGCTTGTTGGGGATGTGCCCTGGCAGTAAGCATCTTCTTTTCTTTCTTTCTTTTTAAATTTTTATCACCATGGATTGGATCCTATGCACTACTATTATATATATATATATATATATATATATATATATATTCCATCACCAATGCCAAA
Organism: Stylosanthes scabra; assembly: GCA_036250425.1. Taxonomy (NCBI): domain Eukaryota; kingdom Viridiplantae; phylum Streptophyta; class Magnoliopsida; order Fabales; family Fabaceae; genus Stylosanthes; species Stylosanthes scabra. Next base: position 13,955 of record JASCZI010000910.1, on the reverse strand, counting down.
TTTGCATCCTATTCTTATTAAATTCTGCATTAGCAATTAGTCTAATTAGATTCTCATTTCAATTCCAATACTGTTAAGATTAAGATCAGTGTCAGACAACCTTTTTTCTGAATTCTTGTGAATAATTCTGAGGCACTACATGGCATGTATATATATAAATATATAGAGAGTTGTACTTATGTCCCCTCCTTGAAACAATAAATAACTCCTGCAACTGGCTTAATTATTTTCATTCATGATTTATTTATTGTTGGAAAATTCTGATTGGCAGCAAAGGATATACTGTTGAATGGTGTTACAATTGTTTTCTCTTTCATTTCTTGGCAGCATGTTCGTATCAACAGTGAAGAGGCTGAGAGTGTTGAAGAGTTCTGAGCTTTCTGCCTTTACCCGTGAGATAATGGAATCTTAAACTATATTCTAAATTGTTAACATTTATTTATGTTTGAGTTGACATTAAATAATTGTTGTTGTTTTCAGTTGGTGGTAATAAGCAAGACAAAGATGCAACTTGACTAGGGAAGTTGTTGAAGAAGAAGAATAATGATATAATTTGAAGAAGAAGAAGAAGAAGAAGAAGAAGAAGAAGAAGAAGATATCATGGAATGAAAAGTAGTTGATTAATTTACATTACAACTAAGTAATGTTTATGAATGTGTCTTTTGATTTTCTAAGAATATTTGAAAGGGTTCTCTGGATTATTGTATAAATAGCAGGGAAGAAAAAAAGGAAAATGTGTAGTCATGATTTTCTGTTGAGTGACAGTTAATTAACTTGTTCTGGTTTCTTCTATTAATTTCTTAATAATTTTTCATACAGTAATCAACTTCAATGTTGACTAATCCTGGTGGTTGAATTCATGTGTCTTAATTAATTAGCATTTGGCACAAAGGGATTAGGGATAATAATCTCCAATGGGGCACAAATAGACAAACACTAATTTTGCATGCTCACCAACAACAATAACTTTGCGTGACTCAACTGAATATATATACATACAGAAATTGGGTAACCATATTTGAACAGCTACTATATAATGTCAAACCAATATAACAGTAAATTGGCCAACATTCTGTATTTTAATACAAGACATATGTGTATGAAATACAAGAGATTTTGATGTTGGAGTTGGTATATATTTCATTCATAGTATTTTACTTGATTTTCTGGAGTTTAATCAAAGTCAATATATATAACTAACTACAAATAGAATTTTAGAATTTTGATGATTATCTAATGTACTACTAAAGTTCTGTTGCAACTCTTATTCATCAAAGAATAGCTCCTGTTAAACTCTAATAATAATAATAATAACAATAGATTTTGGTCTGATTAAGATCAATAATTATGAGTAAACAAAACAACAAATCCTTTAATTGTAGTCATTAATCTGAACATATATAGTTTCAGTCTTTAAATATGTTTAATTTGTTGATAAAAAAATGTAGCAATCCGGTAGTACTTATATTAGAATTAGGATTAAGCGAATCTAACTTAATCGTAAAAGCTATTTCAAAAGTGAGAGATACTTCACTCTTATAGACTTTCAAGAATTCTTATCCTTCCCACTAGACGTGAGACCTGTAATAGTTACTTTTGCAATTGGAAATAAAAGGTAAATAAAAGGTGTAGTATGAACGGGAAAGATGTGTCGGCAATGAGTGCATGGATGGTATTTGATATTGATTCATGATTCATTCATATGTATAAGAGCATAATCTTAATTTGCAGGGTCCAACAGTGTGCTCCATTTTCTGTTAACATTATCATCACTCCACATCACCTTACTCAATTTCCAAAGTCAAATCATTGCTTCTTTTTTCTGCAACCACTACTCTTTATTATTTAATTGAAAATAATTATAATAATTCATTTTTCCTTGCAGTTATTATTATTAATGTTCTGTTTTTTCCTTCCCTATTAATCCGCATAATACACTCAGTAATTAGTAATTACAAGGTGGTGAAACATTATTGTTTATCATAAGGACATGCATGATTAAAGCATATAGTAGGGGCAGAAGATGCAAGCATGCATGCATCTTCTAATTAATAATATGTTATGTATTTTGCAGGAATTAATAATTATCATCAGTCGTCCAACAAGAAAGAAATTGAAACCCAAATTTCAGTCTAATAGCTAGCTGAGATGAGATGTAAAAAGAAATTAAAGAAGAAGATGAAAGACTACTACTAGGTAGGTAGGTTCTTGCGTGCTATGGATATATATATATATATCTCCATTAGTGCAGAAAGTGGAACCTCTTCTCTAACTCATCATCTATATATATAACTACCTAAAAGCATATATATTATTACATGTTTCTCATCAGATTTAATTGTTACTGATGGATCAATTAATTAATAAATAAAGTGTAATAATTAAGTAGGCTTCATTCGATTCATGCATCATGAATAACTTGCCTGGCTTGAGCCTGTGTGCCTCTCAAGAGTGGTAGCAGTAGCTGTTCTTCTTCTTCTCAGATCACACCAATAATCATGGACTCATCATCTTCATATTCACCTCCTTCACCTTCTTCACCTTCCTCTGTGCCTACAAAAGCCTTTGAATAATCCATTATGGGAATGGACATCAATAACCAACAATCATGCTTCTGCAGTTTTGTATATATATATATATATATACACGAACAATAATATTCATATATATAATGGACAAACAAGTAATCATCATGTACGTGTAAGTGGGAATGAGTATTATTATTAATATTTCGTCTTATTTTTATTTTGTTTTTGCTATGTTCTTCTATATATAAATGCAGCTGTAGGATCTCATAATTCAGGTTCCTTTTTTTCAAGACCAAAATATTCAACCATCTATGGATTTTAGCTTTTGATTATATATGAAACAACATAATGATATATATGGAAATTAATTAAACTCTGATACTCCTATCTATATCTTTCATGCAAGATAATATAATAACATACATTCTGGTCTGGGACATTTAATTATTTCTTCCGGTAATATATTATTTTTGCAATAAAATGAAAATGTAAATATTAATTCAGAAAAATCTAAAAAAAAATAAATACGAAAAATAATAACATACATAAAAACAATTACGTATAATAATATAGTACCTTAACATAAAAATTAAAATAAAAAAATAAAATAAAAACTATACGAAGGTATATATAGATTTCTTTTCATTGTAGATTAATTCTATATGTCTGTATATTTTCCATTTTGTGCAAGTGGGTCAAGGTTGTAAAACTTGTCAAATAAGGTTTTGATTTCTATGCGGACAAATAAAAAACAAGAGAGTATCGGCAACAATTTATTGGGTCACTTTCGCCAATATAAGTATTCTAATGGGAGCCTTAGTCTTTTTAGTCAAAACAACAATCACTCTGTCAACCCTCTCGTCTTGTATGCATTCTTTTGTACTTTAGAATAAGGTATATAATTTTATCATAGTTTAATAATTATGATATATTGACATGTAAATTATTTTATATATTTACTTATTAATTTTTTAGATAATTATTTATACATTGATTATTAAAAAATTAATTTTTTGACGTTGCTGTAATATAATATTATTTGTGAATTAGTCAATATAAATGTTATTTTCTTCTTTTTTTTCCCTCTAAATTTCATTTACCAAACAAAACTAATTAAAAAGAAAAAAATGAAAAATGATAAATTAGCTAGGTAGAGCCACATAGTTTGTATAGTAATGATTATTATTATTAGCAGTTCCAAATTATTAAAATATAATATAATATGAACCCAAGAACATATATACACTAAGTTTCCACATAGAAATAATGTTGTTACTTTTAATTATATTGATGTTTACCAAATCTACAATTATCTCAATAACATAATAATTCAATCTTGTCTAAATCCAAATAAGAAGCTTCTGTATGTATACATATTGAATTGTGATAAAAACTTATTAAGATGATCTGCATTATTATATATTTCATTTTCAAAATGAAATCATTCAATGTTGTTTGCATTGCCATGCAATTTTATTTTGCTCTAACCACTATACCACTCATGACTACAATTATGTGAATGCCATCTTCGTCTTCTTCAATGCAATTTATGTCGTACTAACCACTATAACTCATCACTACTTATATTATATATGTCCATACCACCATCTTTTTGAAACCCACACAAATATTGGGGTTGAAATGTGACTGGGCACTAAAATTATTTTCACACTGAAGAAAACAAAGAGAAGTTAGGAATAAGATGAGAGACTTATAAATTTTATATCTTAAAATTATCTTAAAATTTTGAATTAGATGTAGTGTCTTCTCTTTTACTTGCTTCCTCCCGAAGTTTCCCCATGGTATCCCAACAAAAAACTCTGCAAATGATAGCTTGAGGAGAAAACATAAAAAAGTGGTGAATTCCTAATGGCACCTGAAGACTAAAAATGCACTCAGAGACTATTAAGTTGGGCTTAACAGAATCACTACTCACTAGTCCACTAATGTGTAACCTTATTGGTATATGAATTAGTAACCAATTCTTGTCCTTTTTATCATCCTCAGATACGAATCTAACAAAAGTAATACAAATCCTATAGTTGTGTATTAACACTTGAACTTGTATAGTTAGTGTAATTCATGGTCATATATATAATCCACCATTCATGGCTATCATGTTCTTCTGACTACCATGATTACTGATAAGTGATAATAAGTGTCTTCTTCTACCAACTGTTTTCAGGATGCCACCCACCACCATTATCATTGCATTGCAGACATACATGTATACATCAATCAATCACTACTATATGCTCTCTGCAACAATAACAAGGCCCATTTGTTGAGCCCTTTTTGACAAACAAATTCAATATTGGGCTCTACCTTTTGGGCCAAGTTTGGGCTTCTCGGCCCATAAGAAAATTGACACTACTGTAACTGAAGATGCATGAATCTTAACCAGAATATTTTTGTGTTACGGTTTTGACTTTGGAAATTCCCAAATCCCATGTTAGTTGTTACAATAATAATTACTCCAAGTTCCTTGGAATACATAGCGTACAGCAATTTCAAAATTTGAATGAAATAACAGTCAAATACGATTAAATAGGTTGTTAGTAACGACATGAATTTATTTATTAGTTTGAGTCAAAGTCCGAATGAGAGAGTTTTGATTGCAAAGAGATCCCATTGACAGCAACATATCTGATTTTTTCTCAGAATCAAGTGGTGTTACAAGGATAAGGTAATAACCATAGAAGAAGCATCATTCTCCAAAGTAGTCTTCTCTGTATATTCACCTGTTTCAAGATACGTTTAACTGAACTCAAAGATCTCTTAACACTCAAATTGAAATTACTATTCTCTCCCTCTACCTCTCTAATGTTTCTGTGACATTCTTGTCTTGTAATGCACTTCTTCACGAGCTGTGTCAGACTTTTATTTTTTTAATAAAAAATTATCCCATTCTATGTTTTGGTGCTTATTATACCATTTGTCAAATCTTTGTCTCCACTACATGCTCACATCACTTCCCTACTTGCTGCAATCTGTAGAATTTTTCACTGAATTTCTTAAACCATAACTCTTTCTCTTTGTCCCTCCATTTTTTAAATCCAAACTTTCATTGTTACATTCTTATTAGTCTCATGCACCATTCAGTTATGGGAAAAGCTAGCAGGTGGTTGAAAGGGTTATTGGGAATGAAGAAGGAGAAGGACAGCTATGACAATTCTGCCTCAATGGCTGCTGCTTCTACTGACAAGAAGGAGAAGAAACGTTGGAGTTTTACAAAGTCTGCAAAAGATGATGCTAGGATCAGATCTTATGCTGCTGAAAAAGGCAATGAGCAGAACAAGAATGCCATTGCCAATGCTGCCATGGAAGTTGTGAGACTAACAAGCCATGGAAGAGGAACATTGTTTAGTGGAAGCATGGAGAGATGGTCTGCATTGAAGATCCAATCTTATTTCAGAGGTTACTTGGTATGTTAATTGGTGTTCTTTCTTCTTTGTTTGAATGTAATTAATAGAACAGTGCTTCATCAATGGAATTTCATGTTACTTATTATTATTATTACTATTTTATAGATCAAAACATTGATTATGATTTAGTTTGCATCATTTTGTTGCATTGATTTTTCAGGCTAGGAGGGCTCTTAGAGCACTCAAAGGATTGGTTAAGATACAAGCTCTAGTTAGAGGCTATCTAGTTAGGAAAAGGGCTGCTGCAACTCTTCACAGTATGCAAGCTCTGATAAGAGCTCAGATCGCGGCGAGAGCTCGCCGTTTCGTTAGCAATGCCAATAGATTTCAATCTCAAACCCCTTCAAGAAGATATGTGGTAATTAAAATCTGGTTCTTAATAACATTATTGTTGCTATTATCTTAGATAATTGTTCTGTTTCTTATTTTGGTATGTTTTATTGTAGCAATGGTATGATGAAACATCCTTAATGAATATGAAAGGATTTGATGAGAGCCCCAAGAATGTTGAAATTGATACATATAGGCCTCAATCAAGATCAAGGAGGATCACAACAACTGTGTCTGAGACTGAAGAAGAAGATCACATGCACTATCAAGCAATCTCAGTTCTTGAATGCAGGCATCCTCCTCCTCCTCCTCAGCATTTGGAATGGTACTTGAACACCGGCGAATGTGATATCGCGACAGCTCACAGCACGCCTCGTTTGGTAAACGCTCCGGCTACACCGGTGAAGAGTGCTTGTGGAGAGTCCTTTAGGCCTTACTGCAATTCCCCTAACTATATGGCCAATACTCAGTCATATAGGGCAAAGGTTAGGTCTCATAGTGCTCCAAAGCAAAGGCCTGAGCCCAAGAAGAGGCTTTCACTCACTGAGATAATGGCAGCAAGAAATAGCACTAGTGGTGTTAGAATGCATTGGTCATCCAGATCACAGTCTCAAGATTATTGCAGTTTTGACACAGTTGAGAGGAAATTGAGATAGACATGGTTAACTTTGTAATTTCCTTGCTTCCAAAATTATCTGCTAGTGTACATTCTTTTAAAGAATTTGTTATCTGCTATGTTCCTTTTCTTGAAAATTTACTTAGTAGAGATTTTTTTCTTCTTTAAATTTATAATAAGAGCTTTTGTACACTTGTGTTTGTGTGTGTTTTGATTAGCTTATCAAAAGCTTTAGTTAGAATTTAAGCAGTTTTCTCGATTAATCTTTTAAAATTTTTTAATATTATGATTTTTAATGAATTAATCAATTTTATAAAATTTATACTAAATCAGATAATTTTACTATTTAAATCTTATTATGATTTCACGTTTTTATATTTTTAATTTGTTTTTCAATTTCACGTAAAATCTAAATTTTCTCGTAATCCTCACTCAAAATTGCCTTTTGCTTTTAGTTCAAAGAAAAGAAAAGGCTGTAAATTAAAGCATGGCTTCTATGATGTCATGGAAAGTCCAAACAAATTGATGGCACTGCATTTTAGTGAATTTTGGTTAAATCAAGTACTCAGAAAAGGTTGGAATGCATTTTCTCCAAAAATGGTGTTTCCTATTGATAGCAGCTGCTCACATGTAACATGTTTGGAAACCAACATTGGAATAATGAACATAGCTGGCTTTCTAGAATAATTATTAGAGGCAAAAATTTGAAATGAATTAGCAGCTTCCAACTAACATATATTAAGCTAGTTCTAGGATGGTGGCCCATGACATCAATCAATTCAATTTGATGAATATAATGACAATTAAGATGCAATAATATCATTTACATTTAAGCCTTTTTGGTTCTCGAAATTTGTAACATCCTGCTACCTAGTTATGTAACATGATTCCAATTGTGAGGGGTGTTTTGGGTATTTACTTCATTCTTTGACCGAATCATTGTCCCCTGCAACCTGCACATTCATGCATATGCATAATGCATTACATTATTATTCATATTTCGTGCAGAGTGTTCTTGATGATGATGATATTCTTTTTTTGTTCTTAATACTTATTTACACAGCTTCCATATGCATTACATCTTTTTCTTAATATCAAAAAATACCAAATTTTCACACGAAAAATTCGAAAGCTTACAAAACTAAACTATTCTTAAATTAAGAAAAAAAGAGTTTTCTGTTCATATAAAATGTATTATATTCGTCAAAACTATCCAAATATCAGTAGTTAATGTGACAGTTGACATTCCTAATTAATATTGTTTGGATAGTTTTGACGAGTGGAACATATAGAAAATTCTTGTCCTTTTATTAGCATCCGAAACTTTCATTGATATTTTTTCCTTCCTAATATGTTTGTCCTTTTCTCTTAGTATTATTATTATTATTCCAAAATGATAGACTTTATAATAATACACATATCATTATTACTTGAAATCGAGGATTAGTTAGTTAATAGCTAGGGTTTCCTAGTTAAGCTAACCCCAAAAGATGTTTATAAATTAGTGTGAGTTACTATCTTGGACCTTCCATTTGTCAAGTTGTTGTTCCCATCTTCCAAAGCTCTTTAATTTCTTCTAGTTAATCTCAATCTCAATACATGAAATATAAGTTAAGTTGGATAGAGTAAGGACCATCTCTATTTCTTGCTAGTTGCAATGATACTCACTTTACAAGAAACTTTTGACGTATGTATAGTAACCCATACTATACCTTAATTATCCAAAAAGTGTTGATTCCTTCTAGGACTCCATCGTCACTACCGCCTATGTGACAATTAATAATGCTTCATTATGTGCTACTACCCACTTTAAAGAGAACTCTATCCTATTTAGGAAACAAATAAAGAACAAGATTTATTTATTTATTTGGTCTCAAAATTATTAAAAGCGACATCAGATCTGGCTGGGAAAATTATTTACACTTAAGTTTATTGAATCTATCTATATTTTAAATTGTATGATTTTTAACATCAAGGCCTGTTGGCTTAGTTGGTTAGAGCGTCATGGCGCGAAGGTCACAGGTTCGAGACCTGCATGGGCCAAAATATATATATTTCTTTTGTGGTCACCCAATGCCCATAATTATTTTTTGTAAACAAATTTGTAGTCACCATGTTAGGTTCTGTAGGGGGATCAATAAATCATGAATTTTAAAGGGTTTATTTCAGCTATTACCATGATGATACTTTGATTTGATATACACTCCTTAATCTATTCTTATTTGTCTTAAATTAATTGAGTTTTTACTCATCACTGTTATATTTGGATATCAAGAATTGATTAAAAGAACTTATTTTTCTTGTTAAGGGAAATTGGAAAAATTCAAGAATAAGATTAGCTGCTACTGAAATAGCAAAAATAAATAAATAAATAAATTGATAAACAAAAATTTATGTGATCATACACCTATATTTGAGAGGGAATGAATGATCAATCAACTAGGTATACAAGTGAAAGGGAAAAAAAAAAAAACAAGATTGAAGAGTGCTTTCATCTGGGATATTTATTTTGAGCACTGCTGGAATGCAAAATTGGGAGTAGCCACTGCTACATCAACTCAGAAGCAATTTCATTTTGTATGGAACTTCCTGCTCACAGATTCATAACTGGGAACATTGATAACTGCAATGAAACAATAAGAGTCAAAAACATCATCAAAAAACAGATATTTTTAGGAGAACTTATTTGAGTGATGATTACCATCCCCATAAGATGCCATAGTCAATGGTGAGGAAATAATCTTCTGAGAAATTTTGGTGATATCATTCAATGTGATTCCATCTACAGCCTTCAGGAACTGTTCCACAGGCTTCCTGAAATGCCCTCGCATATTCCATTTGTTACTAATTACGTAATATCACATCAACGAAATTTCATTACGAGTGAAATGTAATTTTACCTTTCTCCATAAGTCAATATCTGTCTTCCTATATCTTCTGATGCAATCATCTGCAACAGCAATGATTTATAAGAATATAAAAACGGTATGAAATCTAACCACAGCTAATTTCATGATCACAATTATAGTGTTAACATAAATAATGAACAAGAAAACGTACTCTAGATTCCAAATTCATTAGCACTGCAGACTTGGTGGATTCTTTGGCACGGTTAAGCTGTACCTGTGAAACTGCCATTGCAAGAAGCCTAAGTTTAATCTTGGATGAAATTAAGATCACCACAGATACACAGCAGGGAAATAAAGAGGCAAATAAACCTTGTCCAGGTGTTGCAATTGCTATTAATTCTTTGGCTGCTATATCCACCGCTTTTTCCACGAAATCAGAGCTCTACAAACAAGTTATAAGAATCATCATACAGTCATCCTCACCAAAACAAAATATTAGGCAGTAATTACATAATGCAAATTGCGAAAAATTATGATCCATTACGATAATTAAAATGATGATTTAGACCCATCCAATGAACCAAGAAAAACAAAAAGATGAGGTAAAAGATGGCATCACATCTATGTCAACAAAGATTGTGACTTACAGTGCTTGCACATATGCCAAACAATCCTGTATTGTTGAAGATGCTATTGAATGCAGAAAAAGATTGAATCTGTTGGTGTTCGTTCAAGACACGAAGATCTGGATTCAATTGTAAATAATGAAAAAATCAAAAGATGTTAAAGCAAATAAAGGAATACAAATATAAACAAAACGTAAG
>JASCZI010000909.1:991-12146 GCA_036250425.1 Stylosanthes scabra | reverse complement strand
ATATATATATATATATATATATATATATATATATATATATATATATATAATAAATAATTTAATAATTGATTTTTAATACATTTAATAATTTTTAGTAATGTAATATATTAGTTGATAGAGGGAGTTCCCTCACGATACTGTTCCTAGAGATTAGTTAGATAAAACCGGAGATAATTGCGATGTGAAAATATTATATTATATTATATAGTAGTTAAACTGAATAATCATATGGTCTGTCTTCGAATTCCCCAAAAACTTGTGCATGTTTTGAGAAAGTTACATCCCCAAAGGATTCATGTTTTAGAGAAATAATGTTTGTTTAAATTAAAACATTATTAAAAAAAATGGACATGGATATATACACATTACAGAAAGAAAATTTTTATTTGCCCACTAAAATTAGCCACTAGTATATAATACGTATTGAAATACAAAATACGTATTAAAAATAAGTTAAATTACATATATATTTTATATTTTAATATATATTATACATTAATTACTAATTTAATGATTGATTTTGGTATATACCTACCAAAACCCTTACAGAAAATATATATCATATTACAGGAAGACACATCTCCATCAAAAAGCAAAGGAAACTGCAAGTAGAAAATATCATGACATCAAATCCAAACTGCCATTATATTCACATTTATTATTGCACATCATAAATTGATGATGCCAAGTATATATATTTTGGCAAGCCACCAAATATATATCTCATAATTTGCCTCAACAACCACATATATAGGAGGACATAACTGAGATGTTCTATGCAATGGAAAGAAAGATAAGAGAATTTTTTTAAAAAATAAATTAAAACAAAACTAGGGAAAAAAAATTTGTAATTTTAAAAGTAAAAAAAAAAACACGCGCGCGCACATATATAATATACATAAAAAAGAGTTAATATTTAAGTTTTTGTTTTGAAAAATTACATATGAGTCAATTTAGACTTGAAGTATATATCTTAACATTTAATTTAGTTCCTGAAAATTAATGTAAGTTAAATTAGTTTTTCTGCTCCTGTGTCACTGTTGAGAATCATACAATACATTAAGAATGTAATCCATGACACAAATAAGTAATTATCAATAATATGTCGCTGAAAATTTAATAGAATTATTACCAACTTATATAGGCTATCTTTAAGAGGCCAAATTAAAATATTGAATTTTTGAGAGATCAAATTAACATATACATAATTTTTCAAAAACCCTTCTAAGCAATATACCCGCATCATTATTTACAATCAATCATTTTTTATTTTTAATATATTCTGTAATAATCATTATAAATATAAACAATTGATTATTAATTTATTATAGAATTTTTTCACTATCTAATCCACAATTACTCCTATAATCTTGATTACATCACTATCTTAATCATTTTCTTTTGGTACAATAATCATTTTATGTGTAAATAAGGCCAATTTATAATAGGTGATCTGGATCCGTGCTTTTTAATTTTTATATTTTATTTTTGAATTCAAGTCAATTATTTTCATCCAATGCTTTATTGCCAAAAATATAAAATAAGAGGGAAAAAAAATCTGAATCACATGACATAATAATGGTAATATAGATTAGCAAGCTATAATAACTAATAAGTAACTTAATTCTCATCACACACGTGTGTATATGTGTTCTCTTCTGGATCTGTTTGATTATAATTTCATTTTCCCTTTTAAAGCATCCAAGAAGAAGCTTCACTGATATTTCGTTGAATAGATGGATATCATTTTTATGATTGAGTTATTATGGGACCAGCATTATTATTATTGACTTTCGTATGGGCCAATTTTCTTTTGAAATTTTGTCTGCTCTAATTATTCACATAATTTTTATTTGTATATCAACAAGTTCACATTACCTTTACTTAATTACTTTTTAATTACTTATTATTACAATAATACACATTTTCAAATATATATTAATATATGGAAGACATGTATCTCTTCACAGGTAATTAATAGTGTTAAATTATCAAGATTTTTTTTGCATATTTCTCGCTCTTCTTATATATAGAGGGGCATATATATTATTTATTTATTTACTTTTTTGTCTTATGCACACTTTCTTTTAATAAAAAAGGTATTTATTTAGTTGCTAAGGCTTAATTATTTTTTTAAAAAAAATGCAATGATAATTTGTTTATATTCTTATTGAATCAAAAGTACAAAGTCAGTAATTAAGAAGGAAATTATAATTAATTAACATTTTTTACTTCATCACATAATTTAAAAAAATTCAAAATAATATGAAAATTTCAAAGATATCATCATCATTACCGTTATTGCTATATATCAATATCAATCAATAAGTATATATTAACATGGATCATGAAATAATGACCATTCCCCATTGACAATTACTACCCTTATTATATTATAATTAATAAAAAAAAATAGATACATACATAGATCGGATGAAGCAAGAATAACGTTATTAGAATAAGTTTGTTAGGACAATTTAAAAACATTATTTATTATTTGAATCGTAATATAACAAACTTATTCTAATATTATTATCCTTATATATTTATCAATAATAATAACTTTAGTTTCTGATAATTAATTAATATTAGACTTAATTAATTAATTAATTTGTTTAAAACCAAAGTGAACTTTGGCGATTATATTTCTTCTTAACTTCCCTTCTTCTGCCTCCAACATCAGAGAGGCATCTGATGAATCCTCCAACTTTAGGATCACCACTTCCTCCAATAATCTTGGAGCAGATTCCACTAACAAACCCTTTTGGTTTCTCCAATTTTCGATCATCATCATCATCTATCAACACATCCCTCTCTTGATCAACTACTCCATCATCATTACCACCACCCCAAACGTGCATATTATTATTTCCATGATCTTCTTTTCTTATTTGTTGTGTTGGTGGTGGTGAAAATGAGCTTTTTCTATTATTAATTTTCTTGGAAGAATTAATGTTGTCAAAGTAGGAAGGAGTAGGAGTGGTTGGGGTAGAAAATGAACGAAATTGTAAGGGTCCTTGTGGTGAACAAGGTGAAGAAGGCCACGACGGCGACGACGACGAAGTCGGCGACGATGAAATTCCATAGCCTTGGATTTCATTAGTTATCTTGAGAGCCTTCAAACGTGCTTCATTCAGAACTGCTCCACCTTCTAACAGTTTTAGTATATGGTCCGAAAGCTTTAGCATTCTTGCTCCCCAGTTAAACCTGAATAATAATCACCATATTATTATTATTTCCATTAGTATTATTACTGCTTTAACTTTGTACAAGATGATAAACACTATGGTATTAATAAAAAGCCGTTATTTATGTATCAAAATTAATTATTATATATTTATGTATTATAATAATCACCATATTATTATTAGTACGATTAAGTATAAATTTTTATAGTAAAAAAATAGTTAACATTGATCAAATTTGTCCCAAATCATTTTTTAAACTAATTTTTAAAATATCTTTTATATCACATACATGACATTTAATATAACATGTCATCGTCTAATTACGGAAAAATAATTTGATTAATAGTTATATCTTTTAGTTGGGACTAACAAGACTAAAAAATATTTTCAATACCTATTTAGATAATAGAATTATCTTTCATAAACAAATTTAAACATTAATTCATTAAAAAACTCCACAAACATAAAAAGAAATTCGGCTATAGTCAATCAATCAAAATTTTCAAAATAATAATTAAACTTTTTATAGGATAACATTATATATACGTGAAAAAACATAAGTTTCTGTGTTTAATTTTTTTTTAGATTTTATTATTTTTGTGTTTTACGGATAGACTTATTAGATATGAAAACACATGGATAGATGCACGGATGTATGTATCTAGATTTATTCTTTTCATAAATACTAAATATATAATTCTATACTATGATGCCATAATAATGGCTAAGTATGGATTCAGATTTTGAAAGAAAAAAAAAAAAAGGTTTACCCTTTTTCGTCAATATGTGTAAAACTTCCTAGTTCTTCGATGATTCCGGCATCACGTTGAAATTCGAGAGCAAACTCTTCAGCACCATGTGTTATGAGGAATTCTAGAAGAACTAGTGCATTGTATGATTGCCTCCATTGTTCCCAATCATTTGAGTACAACCTGCATTCACCATTCATTTTCACTACCATTTCATTTCCAAATAAACTCAATTTAATTTAATTATTCTTCTTCTTATACATACCTTGAATGAAGAACATCAACAATCCTCCAATAATCATCTAACTCAAAGGATGCCTCTGCAATTCTTGTCATGGTCTTAGCATCAGGGCTACAATCATCCTTATTTATTGCTTCCTCTGCCAACCTAGACATAACAACAAATATGTACCCATTATATAATATATGAACTTTTTATTTCAATATGCATACAACAAATTAAATAATTAAAAGGACTTACAATTCAATTTCAGTAACATCTGTGAATGTAATCCTAGCAGATTTGTACTTTTCTTGAAGGAAATTTGTTGTCTGCTTCTTGATTTGCTCTAGTATTACGCTTCCCATTATTGTTAATCACTCTACCACCACTAGTGAATTGTGTATTAATTAATTTGCATATGAATGTTCATATAAGTAACAAATTGAAACTGATGAAACAAAATGCGGTACTAAGCACAACATACACATAATAATGAGTTTATGGGTAGCCAAAATTATAGCTTAGACGATAGATAGAGGAACAGAGAGTGTCATTGGACAGAGAAAAAATAGGAGTAAAAAAAGAGATGGAATGAACTAATATTAGAAATTTAATTACTGTTTGTAAATAATTTATGAATTGTATGTTCTCTTCTGGCCATAATTTTTTGTATGACCATGGCTACACTCTGAATGAAAACTAGGATCTCAGCAAAATAACAACCATTAACATTCACATCTTTGGATAAAGCGTTGGATCTATCGTTAGATTTTTAATGTATTTTAGACAAAAAAAATTATATTTACTGTCGGATTATTTTGATCCGACGTTAATTCTTCGACATTTATTATTGAATTTTTCTGACATAAAAATAAGTTTTCAAATGATAATGTTCTTATTATAAATCCAAAAATAATATTAATTTCGTTTGGTGAAACATATGTTTTAATGTGCCACACCTTTACCGTCGGATCTTCCAATAATAAATTTGACAATAACATCTCATAATTTTGCGATGATAAATCTAACTTCATAAAAAACTTTGACAATAAATTCGATGATAATTAACGTATTTCTAGTAGTAATGAACTAGTGAGTAGTGATTATAGATATGCACAGATGATAGAGATGATTAACAAAGCATTAACATTTAACATTTACACCTTTAGGTAAAGCGTTGGATTATCGTTAGATTTTTAATGTATTTCTGACAAAAAAAAATTATGTTTATTGTCGGATTATTTTGATTTGACGTTAATTCTTTGATATTTACTATTGAATTTTTCTTATACAAAAATAGGTTTCCAAAGGATGAATAAGCTTGCTGTTATCATTGGGATTTTCTTATTATAAATATGACAATAATGTTAAATTCGTTTGTTAAGATGATATGTTTTAATATGCCACTTTACAGTGTGGAATTTTCTAATAATAAATTTGACAATAACATCTCATAATTTTTCGATAATAAATCTAACAATAATTGTCGTAAAAAAATATAATAAAACCGATGATAATTAACATATTTCTGGTAATAGTGAACTAGTGATTATAGATATGCGTAGATGATTACTATCATATTTTTATACGGGTGACCCATAATAGATTTTTATATCCATGCGGCCTTGAACGATTAAAAAAAGCATAATCTAAAATAAATATCACAATGCTATTATATACTTTGTATCAAGTATCTTTATTTTTCCTTTAGTTGATTATTTAATAATAACAGCAATAAATAATGATTTTCCATCCAGTAAATTAAACTTTTACTCTGATTTTTTTTTCCCTACAATATCTACAGACTTTTTCTTCAACGGTATGTACCTCAACTCTATTAAAATTTGAACAAAAAAATGTACATTTCAGATGAAAAAGAAACATTATATTGGTAAAAATAAACAAATAATCATGTTAATAAATATATGCCAAAAAAGATCCATGGTAAAATAAAGAATACATATTTGGTATTCGATCATAATTTTTTTTTATTATACTGCTGTAATAATTGTTTGATTGTTTTATAATATGACAGATTTTATTATTAATTTAATAATTATAATATATAGGTTTAATTATTCTATTATTTTCTTAGAGAAATGCGCTTTGGTGATTATTATGGAACATCTTTGAAAAAAATCACTTATTGTAAATTCATGCAAAATGTAAATTATATATCACTTAATTCATTATACTTAAATGAAAATCAACATATGACTGGAAAAAAAAAAAAACAGAAGAAATACTATATTATTATAATTCTATATTGAAGGTGACGACTCTTTCATAATATTTCTATAAACACTTAACCAACGCAAACAATTGTTTTGAATCCATAATCCCTAATTGATCAACTTTAGAGGTTTAATTCGAGGTTCAATGTAGGGTCATTATTTAAGTCAAAAAGATTGACAAAAGGATTCTTGACAATGGGTTTGTTGAGCTTGTCAATCAATGCCCTAGTTCCATCAACCCTTGAAACTTCCATTATCTCCTCTTGGTGATGGATGAGTGGAGTTGATGATGATGATGCCAATCGCGCCATTTCGTTTACATAGCTCAAAGTAGACGACGGCATAAGCTCCGGTGGAAAACGGCGCCATGACGGCCGAGTAGTAGCATTAGTAGTAGTAGTGTAAGGATATGGGCTAGCTCTTGTCAATCTTGGTTGATAAGAACTAGCAACCAACCTTCTATGAGGACTAGGATTAATTAAACATTGTCTTTGAGGATTATTCATAAGGTTTGGTGAAAATGATGAAGATTGTCTTCCCCTAAAAATGTTGTTATTTTCTTGAACTAAATGATGATGAGAGGATGAATGGGTTATCAATGCTTGAAAACTAGGAAAAATTTGGTGGCATATTCTACATGAAAGAGGATTTTGGTGATTATTGTTAGGAGGAAGAGGATGTTGTCCATAGTTGAACAACCCTTGTCGACCATTATTGTTGTAAAAGTTGTTTGGCATAACTATCTTAAACAACAAGGATCTGAAAAAAAAATGAAGGGAAAACTTTAGACACAACTAGAATTATACTTTTTTTAATTCTATTTTGATACTTTTTTGGTTCATCAAACTAGGCTTTTTATAGGTAAAACTGCTTGATGAAAATTAAATGAAACATTGCATTTTTTGATATTTATAATCATATTTCAAAGAAAATTAATTTGTGCTGGATTATCACATTAATGACATTTAATAATTGATAAATAATTAAGGTTTGACTAGTTGAACCAAGTTACAAGTTTCAACCGAAACAAGGGGCGCCAAAGAGTGGTTTCCAGTGACACAAAGAGAGGATAGCAAATTTAGAAAGTTTTTTGCATGAAAATTTTCCCTTTAAACCTAATCATTTAAAATGACAAAATGAGTATAACGCTGGTATAAATGTGAGCATATAAACTAATGAAAAGTAATAAACAAAAATTAATAAATTTAAACAATTTTGGCATGTATAATACGGTGCAAATATTTTATATTTCAATTCATAAAAAATACTTTTTCCTTAATAAGTGCTTTTTAATTAGGAGGTAAATCATTATAGAATAATGTGAAAGGAAATAATCTTATTTAATTTAATAATGAAAGAAAAAATATATAATGAGAAAATCATAGTTTTTCTAATACATTTATATTTAATATAAAATGGTTGAATTTTGTCTTAAGTGATTTAATTTGGACATGTAGAGTGAATGGTTTAGTAAAACATTCTATAATAAAATGATGAATTAGATGAAAAATACACATTTAAAAATTATACGCGAGATAGTTAAAAGAAATTTACGTATAAATGATTTTATTATAAACACGATATAATAGCAAACTCTATCATCAATAGGATAAGGTTTGGTTGTTTAAAATGAATATCTACTCTTTGATGCTATAAAACTGAGAAATTAACGAATAAATTAAAGAGGAAATCATGTAAGGGAATGAGAAATTAAAAGTTGCAATATAGAATTAAGAATATGTTTAACAGAATATTTTCTTAAAACTTTGGAGGGAAAATAATTGAAAATGTCAAGACAGCAGAATCAGAAAGAAAGGTTTTAAACTTTTTGTATTATGTATTATCAATGAAAAAAATAATAATGGAAGGCTAAAACTGGTTCAATATATAGTTCAATCAATAATCTTAACACACCCCTTTAAAAAAAAATCTTAACACATGAATAATGGACCGATATATACAATCTGCAAAGTGTTTAGTTTAATTTTATTGGGGTTAAGAAAAATCATTTAATTTTACTATTTAGGAATAAAAAAAATGTACAAAAAATGTGGTTTGAAACCAAGTTAATTTTTTCTTGAAGGAATAATTGTATCGATCTTTAATTCCAAGATATTGTTTCTTAATAATAAATAAACGAAAACGTTAATAAGAAAGCAAATCGAACACATATAAGAGATATTAAATTTGTTTAATTTATGAATGGTTACAAAAGCATTCTAAGTTTCTAACTCTAACGGTCAGAAAAAAATTGAAATATTTCAACAGCTTGCATTATATAGTCTATTATTAATTTATTATTATTTATGAGACATCATTGATGACATGCATGCATGTAATTAATAAAAGAGGCTCAAATTTGTTTTCGTTTGTTAATATTATATTCTATGTAATTCTCCTCTATTAGTCATTTTTTTATGAATAAAGTTTAATTTGACAAAGAAATAAAAAAAAAAATAGGCGAATATATAAAAGATAGATGAATTAAAGGTACATTATTTTTTGGACTTGAATAATTAAAGGTACATATAAAATATATCATTCAATAATCAATACATATTGGGCTTTAAGCCCCATTTAGTATATATAATAAAAAAAATCATTCAATACATATAACAACCAAAAGTGAATTTTTAATTGAAATTGAGAAAGTGATACCTTTTTAAATCATTCAATACATACTAATAGTTAATCAAGTAAAATAAGTAGTTAAGTCAAAGAAAATAAAAAACAAAACATATAGGTACAAGAAATTATTAGGGTTTAACATTTTTAGGGTTAAAACCTTAAGGGTTTATTATAATTTAAAATAAATAAAATTTTAAAAAATAGCTAATTTAACTGAAAAAATTAGTTACCAAATATTATTCTTTATTTTTAATCAATGAAAGAATAAAAATAAAATTTAATTTTCATACATTAATAATATCTTATTACAAATTAAATGAAGAAAATTATGGTCTACATGGTTTTTTAGGGCATCAATTTTGAAAACACTTGTCATTAAAGTGGGTGTTTATTTCACCGGATTCATCCACAGGATTAAAGAGGTAAGATAAGTTATATGAATATATATCAAAGTTTCCAAGATTATAATTATGGGCGTATTAGTTTAGTTTTTATTTTTATTTGCAATATTTTCTGTTTTTTAATATTTTGTAGAAAAAAATTTGTTTTTTAGTTTTTTTGCTTCTTAATTTTTTTCCTTTTTGTTTATAAAATTTTAAAAATAAAAAATACTAAAAATAAAAATAAAAATTAAAAAGTAAAACAAACATCATTAATATAAAATACATAGTTTATATATTCAGAATGACTAGGTGCACTGTACTCTCTTCAAGTTAAATAATACATGTACCTTTTCATATTTTTATTCTTTCCCGGGCGTAACAATAATTAAGCAAGTTTATTGAATACATGGATTGATGTATACTCCATTTGATTTGTATAAAACATATAAGGATAAAACCTGTTTGATTGTTATCATAAATACAAATGAATATATAAGATTGTTATAAAAAATGATCAAGTGTACTATTTTTTTTACATTTTTAAAATTCAATAAAATATTGCACATTTCAAAAGATAAATAGTTATTATATGGTAAATTCATGTAAAATGTAAATAAATATATAATTGAATTCATTCCACTTGAAATAAATTAACATTACCGGATTTTATCACAATATAACTAACAAAAGTACATAATATAATTCTAACAGAAAGGAAAGACTATATATTATTATAAAATTTTCTATAACACTTTATTAGCCAAACTTTTATTTCAAAAAAGTAAAAACAAACTTGAATAATTTCTAAAATATTCAGAGCTTCAATTCCAGATCCAATGGAGGATAATTTAAGTCAATAATATTAACGAAATAATTTTTGACAATGGATTTGTCAAGCTTGTCAATTAGTGGTTTCGTTCCATCAACCGGTGATACTTCCATCTCCTCTGGTTGAATTTGTGGAGTTGATGCATTTCGTTTTGTTTCGATCAGATAGCTCAAAGCAGACGAACGCGTAAATTCTGGAGAAAAGTAACGTGGTCGAATTGCTGACTGTATCATTGTGGGTGGCATACCATCAGGATAGGAGGTAGCGCTTGTTAATCTTTTTTGAAAAGAGTTAGCAACTAGTCTTCCTCTAGAGTTATTGGGAATCAAAACTTGTCTTTGAGGATTGATAATGTTTGGTGAAAATAATTGTCTTCCACCACGCAAATTATTTTCCCCAGCCAAATGAGACTCCATATGAGTCATGAGTATATGACGGATAGAAAATCGTTGGTTGCATATTCTACAAGTAATAGGGTTAGGGTTTTGGTGGTGGTTGTTAACAGGAAGACGTTGTCGTTCATGATTATTGAACAATCCTTGTCTATTGAAATTGTAAAAGTTGTTAGACATAATGATAAACTCTAGCACTTCAAGCTAGCACTGTATTATTTATTTTTATTCTTATATTTAAAAAAAACATCAAACTAGGCTTTTTATACAGAACAATTGCTTAATGAAAATTAAATGCCATACATGTTTTAATATTATAATTATATATACAAAACAACTTAATTGAGTACGATTATAACATTAATTACATTTAATATGGAATAAATAATTAAAATTTGACTGCTTAAATGAAATGACGTGTTTTACGTTTTAACATATACCAGGGGCTATAAAAGTGGTTTAGTGCTAAACAAAAATTAAAATTTGTTACATTTAATATGGAAATAATAATTAAAATTTGTTAAGGAAT